>BJFM01000763.1:9039-21130 GCA_016586285.1 Arothron firmamentum | reverse complement strand
ACACACACACACACACACACACACACACACACACACACAGAAAAGTCATGTCTGTGACGGGGATTGGTGGTAAATTTGTGTGGATGAATGAGAGCACATATTCACGTATGTGCTCTCATTCGTATGTGAATATGTGCTCAAATTGTGTTTCTTTTGTGCCGCCAGGAAAATATGATCATGATCAGGATTAATTCAAGTCATCAAAACAACAACCAGAAAGGCGATTAGGAGCAAATGTTCTGAAACTGAGTGAATGGTAGGAAAGACGTAGTGAAGAGCTGAGATTATTTATATTCATTATTTTTGTAATTGTAATCTCTGCAGCCCACCTACCGTCTCTTATGCTGCTGTTGTGAATTGATCAAAATTAGCAAATGATTGTATTAAACAGAAAGTAATCATTTCATTGTTGAAAATACGAAGCTTGGATATTTCCTCCTCTATTTTCCCTCCTTGGAGGAAACAGTAATCCCTGGAGGACAGGTCAGCTACTATGAGATGCTGCTTCCCTTTAAAGAAAGACCTTTAAAAGAAGAGAGATAACAAGAAAACCCTTTTGATAACTCACCATTTGATACATAATTTATACGCATTAAAGACAGGGCTCTTATTTTGACAGGCTTGTAAAGGAAGTGAACTATAGAGAGATGTATTTTTTTTCTTTGCTGTGTCTGGAAAAAAAAAAACAAGAACTTGACTGCTGAGACACGAAGTCATTAAACATTTCAGTTTCACTCCATCTTTAACATCATCTGGAGTTCTACCAGCTTCAGCAGCTGAATGAATGCGATGATGCATCAAGGGATCTCTTTGGTGAGGAGGGTTTTAATCCCCCAGGTTTTCTGGTCAAACACACTTTGATTCATGCCTTTGGATTGGAGAATTTACTGCCATCACTTTCAATTCTGTTAATTAAAACTCTCAACAACACAGACTTGAAGACAGCATTCACAATTTCCTGATTCTGACAACTAATCAGACAGAACTGGAAGAAAGATGGTTGTTGTTGCTGTCAGAATATGTCAGTTCATTCCAGTTTTTTCTAACTACTTGTTTTGAAAATAAAACTCTAATATATTTATTGATGCTTTGAGTGTATAGAACTCATAACCAGCTTTACCAGCTGTTGTTGGGTGAGAGGTGGTTGCAGGGCCAACAAACAAAGACAAGCATTAATTAACACGCTCATTCACGCCTGAGGTCAATTTAGAGTCGCCGGTTCAGCTGCTCCTCAAATGCATGTCAGGTGCAGAGCCGGCAAACTCCAAATAGAACAGCCCTTGGGCCCATGAGGAATCGGACCCAAGACCCGCTTGCTGTGAGTGTTACTCAAACAGTGTTGATTAACGGTGTTAAACATCCATCCATGCATCCATCCATGCATCCATCTTCTGTCACCTCTCCCTTTGCAGGGTCATGGGGAGAGCGGAGGGCCGACACTCAAAGACAAACCGTCGTTAACGGTCTCATTCTCACCTAAGGTCAGTGAGGGGTCACCTACTCACCTGTCTACCAAATGCGCGTCTTCAGAGTGGGACATGGGGAGGACATACATACACAGAACACCTCCTGCGTCAGTGCTAACCACACACACACACGACAGTGTTTCTTCTTCAGAATAGTTTTCATCACTTTTCCAGTACCTCCACTCTTGGACATCTTCTCGCTGTCGTATGAAACCGTGTTTAGAATCAGCCTTCCGCTCAGTGAATTTATTTAATTGTATTTTGAAAGTCTGCGCCGGAAGCCGCTCCCTGGCTGCCGGCCGGCTCTTGACTTTGATAGTAGCGCCGCTTCTTCAGCGGGACCCGACGCGTCCGTCAGTCCGACGCGCGTCCGTCGGAGAGCAGCACCGCGGGCCAAAGTTCAGGAAAGAAGTCGAGCGTGAGGCAGAGAAGGACGCTTCAGCACCCTGACAGCTTTGCTTTGGTCCCTCTCCTGCTCGTGGTCCTGCGGGTGCCTTCTGGGCTGCAGCCGCCTGCGGTGATGGACCGGGTCTGGACATGAACCGCGGGCAGTTTGGGGGCTCCAGGGGTGGAAGAGGAGGTCCGGTAAGAACTCTTATTTACCCCTTTCACGTCTTTTTTCGTCCCCCTCAGTTTGAGTCAGGGATTGGCGCAGAACTGCAACTTTCTGAAATATTTCAGATGGTTTTGACCTCATGATGGCAAATCTCCAACCTTTTTATTTTATTTATTTATTTTTGCTTCGTGGGCGTGTGGCATCCGTACCTGAGGCTGAAATCCTCGCACTATCACACAGTTGGTCATGTTTTACCTGTGGGAAACATTTTTGTAAAATAAATAAATAACAAGCAGATGAATCATAAATGAAAACACTGACACCTGCAGCTCCCTCTGTTTACAATAAACATGACCAAAAAAAAAAGAAAAGAAATTAGAACACATGCCCTTTATGACTGCCTAGTCTCTGTGGTGTGCACGTGTGCGGTAAAATGTAAAGTAAAAGGCCCAGAAGTCTCTAAAGTTGGCAGGAGGAGGATTCTGGGTTCCTCCAGGTGTCCTGGAGCTTCAGCGACGCTGTTGGTGCCTGACTGTTGTGTTCTCGCACCTTTGCTGCGCTTTAATCCTCCACCTGTGTTTGTCTGGAAAAAGCGGCCTCACCTGACTTGCCATTATTGGCTGTGCACGTCAGGACGGAGCAGCGTGCACACGCGCATGAAGCGGAGACACAGAGCGGAGCTTCATTGAACTTTTAATCCGTTCATCCTGCCATGAATCTGTTGCGTGCGCGTCCGCTCGTGTTTTTGAGCTCTTTAGTGTCGTAAATGCAGCTGGACTCAAGTGAAGGTCAGAGGTTTTAGCTGCTGGAGCTTTAAGAACATCTAGAAGTCAGGGGAGAACCTTCCTCAGCAGAGTTGCCTTTAGAAGCCTTGGTGTGTCAAATCAACCTGAAAACAGCCCGTAGGTGGTGGGTAGGAGCCAGGACCATCACAGCGTGTCCAGAATGAGGTGCCATAAATGTGTGTCTGGGAGCTGCTGTCTGGACGATCTTGGTGGTTCTTTGGCTGGTTTGACCCCTGAGATGTTGACAAGTGGATCATGACTGTGTGTGTTTTTCATGCATGTCTGTCAAGAGGAGTCTGCTCTATAAACACCATTTTTTATTTAATCAACACTGACAGGCTGGTTTACATGCCGCAGTCTCTCTCTCTCTCTCTCTCTCTCACACACACACACACACACACACACACACACACACACACACACACATGCATTACGGTGCATGAGATGCTCTGCCTCCTCTGTGACTAATTAAAAATGTTAAAGTTGGAGTAGCAAATGTCTCCACGCAGCTTCTCAGAGCTGGTTGGGTCTGTTGATGTATCAGCCTGTGGACACAAACTGTCTTTAAAGCCGCCATAAATGTAGCTGCACTGGCTGGTTGCTGGTTGCTGGCTGGTTGCTGGTTGCTGGCTGGCTGGTTGCTGGTTGCTGGCTGGCTGGTTGCTGGTTGCTGGCTGGTTGCTGGTCTTCCCGGCTGGGTGTTTTTGACCTCTGCCTCTGACCCAGGGACCTGCTGGGATGCTCGCAGAGGAAACCATGATGGTGGGATTTACTGTCCTGCACAGAAACGTGCGTTGGCTCCGTCAGTGGAGCAAACCCCGGCGTCTGGGCACTTTCCTCACCTGGTAGTTAAACTTTGTGATGTAGACGCGCTTGTTAAAGGCGTCTGAGGCAGCCGGCCGGCCTCCTGTCACCGGCCGCCAGCTCTGGTGCAGCTCTGCTGTGCATCATTGATGACTATCTGCTTTAATCCAATCCTCATGCTGCTCTCAGATTCTTTAACCGGCAGTGAAAAGGAACACTCTGAATCAGTCCATCGCATTTATCGTGCGCGCACCTGCGTCAGCCCTCATGCCATTTCCTCCCTTCCCGACTCGCTCGGTATCTTTTATCTCACCCATTTCTGCCATTCATTCCCTTTTTACCTAATTTGATAAAGGACTCTGCAGACATAAAAGAGGCACTTAACCACAGCCCCTCTGTTTCACCACATTCCCCCAGTTTGCCTGATTACCTCCTCACACCCACGTTCATGGTGATATCCTCTTCAGAACGGATCCCCCCCCCCCCGTCTGGAATGACCCCCGTCCCCCAAGCGTTTATATCTACATTCTTTTTGAAGAATGCAATCAAATCTTTTATTTTCTGCCAATCTAATGTAATAATTTGCTGCACAGTCGCTCTCTTGATGGGCTGGTTTATTCTGTTGGGCCTCATTACTGCCACCCAGAGGCCTGGAGGTGAAGTGCAGTCCTCATCAAGAAGCTGGAAGCTCCTGGAAGATCAGCTGGGAGAAGCCATCTGCTGGGTCTGGTCAGTGGAGGCAGCACACTAACCAGATGGTCACGGCAGAAGGATGATCTCACTGCCGCAGCCTGGCCTCCAAACACGCCGTCGGTTCTGACGCTGGAAAAAGTTCTCAGACAAAAGAACGATGCTGCAGGTGACTTTGGGCTGTCACATTGATTGAGAGGAACAGGTGTATTCATTCACCACGTTCTGCCGTCCTTGTGTGTGTGTGTGTGTGTGTGTGTGTGTGTGTGTGTGTGTAAAGTCTAGGTGCTGGAATATTAGTCTGAAATCTTGACTAGAATACATTAAATTGAACTTTGTCCCCCCTTTGGATGAAAGTGGGTTGTGTGTGTGCATTAATGCACACAGAGCTCTGCACCACGACTCCGTTTAAATTAATGAACGTAATTTAGAACGTTTTGTAACAACCAAACCGCCATAAAAGGCACGTTCAGCGCTCGTGTTGGAGATCAAAGAGCTTTTTCACAGGATAAAGAACAAACGCGTCAGAAACTTTAAATGTAGTCGTAAATAATCTTTAATAGTTGTGTGAATTTGACCAGAAACAGTTGATTTCTTTCCCATAATAATCATTTTTCTTTAAGATGCATTATTGATTAAGCGAACATGTACATGCTGAGATGAACTGCTTCGAGTGTAGCTGTAATAGTGGTGGGACGGAGACGATGGACACTGTGGACACGTGAGGGACACACGAGTCAAATGAGACATTTGGACATTATCAATACATTTCTCGGTAACTCTCAGTTAATGTTTTAGTCACACCACCATCTCTCGTTACGTCTCCGTTGCCACGGCAACCGTGATCCCAGCTCGTATCCTCATGTTGGTCCTTTCTTCTCCAAGCTGATGTCCAGGCTGATGTCTGTTCAGACGCTGTCGGACTGGTTGCCCTTGAAAACGTGACATCAGCAACAGCCAGACTGTCGGCTGAGCCGTGAGTCACCATCGTGTTATTGCTCGGAGGCACTGAGGTAGACGCAGCTTCAGCTTCAGCTTCAGCTGGAGAATCTCTCCAGTGCCGTTTGTCCCTCTGACATCTGCTGCAGGTGTTTTCGTGTTTCTCTTCAGTTAAATGGGAGCATCCCCCCCCCCCACAGTGACATTAAAGCCAATTAAAAGGAAGCCAAACACCGGTCTGTGCAGAACGCCAGAGTTAATGCTGCCGCTCTGGAAACAGGACATTTGTCCAGGAGGACGTCTCGGTTACAGGACAGGGCTGATATTAATGCAACGCTCAGTCAAGGTGAAATAAATCAACAGATGTCAACCACCTTCAGATGTTTCCAAGGTGATATTTCTGATGGACGCCGCCTCTGCTGCTGTCCCCTGACCAAATGTCTTTGGTCTGAACCTGAACGAGGCTGCTTCCACCCACCCGGGGCACCCTGTGGGCGCGCGTCTGGTCTGATGATGGCCGCCGTCTTAGGGCGGAGGGCGTCATCATAACCCTAACCAGAGGACATCTGGGGTCCTTTCTCTGTTGTGAGACCGTCCAAACTGAGCTTGGACCTCCGAGGGCTTCACAGTCTGCACCGGTGGCGCCCCCTCTGTCCTCAAACCCCCAACCTGGCTCAGGAAAAGCATTCAGAATCCCTTTTAATGTAAGTTTTGTCCATGGAGACGGTGTGAGTGGCGATGGAGTGGAAGTCCAGGGACCCAGGTCCTCATATGGCGCTCTGGGCCGCTCCAGCTCCAGATCTTGATGGACCATGTTGAGAATCAGCAGGACGAGAGGAAAACAAGACGGATAGATGTGTTTTAAGGCTAAAAGAAGCAGAGGAAGGCGGAGGTGCCGTGTGCATCTTTGGGGACACTTCTGTGTCCACGTTACCTTTAAGCTTTGCCAAAAGGAAGCTTTTAAATTTAATGGTGCTTTCTGCTTGAAACCTGGTCTGGCTGAACCCTGGTGACCTCTCCTGGCTGAACGTGTGCCTTTACCTGGTGATCATTGCGTTGTGTGTGTGTGTGTGTGTGTGTGTGTCTGTGGACCGTGGTTCATGGTCCAAACAGCGCTTTGTGTGCTGAAGACACCGTTTCCTCCTGAATGAAACCTGCCGGTGACTCTGATGTGTGAATGAAAGAACGTCTGTGGATGTTTCTGCCGACTCAGATCAACATTCTTCTCACGTATTTTAGGTGATTGGAGGCATCTCCCATGACTTTGGCTCGTAGAGGAATCTACAGCCCATCTGCACGAGGACGCTAAGGTGAACGTATTCATGACGGAGCCTAATCGGATCAATGCAGCGCGATTGATCAGCTCCGACACCACCCGGTAATTTCATCTGACGCGTAATGATAAATCCATGGAGCCACAGCAGCAAGACTTTCATTTAATATTGTGGCCCAAAGTCTTTTAGATTGAATGGTCTTGTATCAGCTTAAATTCTAGCAGATTATTAAAGGGATGCTCTTGGCAGACAAGAAAAGGGCCGAGCACGTTGAGGGAAATTAAGCACCAAATCGAATTTTAAATATAAGGGATCATAAATTTATAATGTGCCATATTGTATGAGCGTTTGTTTCCAGTGAAAAAGTTTTATGACCAGCAATCAAACACACAAAACCCTGAAAAGGTGCACAAAGTGCAGCTTCATTAATTACTTTCTGTTCTGAAACGCATCTTTGTTCCTGAGAACCAGCACCGGAGGTTTAAAATCCAATGCTTGCTGTATTTAAGAGCTCCTTAATTGTCAAAACTGCACTGTGATAGTTGGATTTCCGTGTCTGGATTTACACATTTGCACGCACATGCTAGGTAATTGTCTTGAAATTAATTGCAGTCAGTTAATTTGGTAGACAGGCGACAAAGAATCAAGCTTGAAACAAAAGAGGAGGAAATAAGCAACAGGAGGAGTCCAAGAGCAGAGAAGAGGCAGCAGGTTGTGAACGTCTGCAGACGCTGTGGAGGCTGAGCTCCATTAATAATGCATCATAATAACGCATCAGCCTTGGCCAGAAGGAAGGCGTTATTACAGCTTCAGCCTGCGTGGAAGCAGCGATTCACTGTTTTTATGAGGACGGGAAAAGCTCGGCCTCTCCGCGCGCTTGGAAAACGTGACCCTTGTGATGGTGGTGAGGCGCTGCGAGAGGAGATGGTTCCCGTCGTTCCATCACGGGTCCAGTCGCGCCACAGGCTGCCATCCCGCTGCTCCGCGCATGAATCTGCAGCTGCGTCCCTCCGGGTGAAAACCAGAGATGATGCGCAGAGGCATCGGTGACGTTCCAGTACTCCACATTTAATGAGTCGTCAGACATGAGACGCCTCATGAGACGTGGTCCTGATGAGCGAGCGCCGCACGTCCGGAAGCAGCTTCCTGCTTCAGCAGGATGATGATTGAGCGTTGTAATAACTGATGTAATAACTGAATAATGACGCTTGCATAGACTGACGCGGAAACAAAGTTTGACCTTTGAGCTCTTCCTGAGGGCTGAAGGTTCAGCCACGGTGAGAAGAGAAGCGCGTTGCTCAGCTTTCCTGGAGAGCAGAAATCGTTCTTTTTGTCATTATTTCATCGGCCTGCTCTTTAATTAACCTGCTGATGTTGCTCTGCCGGCTCTCTCGGGGTTTGGGCAGTAAACGGTTCTGCGCTCTACACGACAGTCCTGTCAGTCCGGTTCTGTTTCCATGTTCATGCTCATGATGTTTTCCCTCAGCTTCACATGCTCCACCCATCTCAGAGCATCCACGCTGGCACACATTCTATTAAAATCCTCCATAAATCATATTCGGAGCTCCTCAAACGTGCGTGTATAATAAGTCCATGCGTGGCCGCATGTCTGTCTCCAGTCCTGAAGATGTCCGGAGGGTCTCCATAGGGACGATGTGCTGTTTGTCTCAGGCTGCTGGCTTTGCGTTACTAATGCGAGTTTGGCTGGAACGCACACATGCAGGCGCCTCGTGCACAAACGTGAACTGCGGCTGAGCCGTGATCCAGGACCTCGTGCTAGCAGCTCCCAGATCCCCCCCAGTCTGCACCGTTGGTGTCGCCACTGTGTGTGGAAGCATTTGCCTCCAATCTGCTGCATCAGGAGGAGTTCTGCTCCTGCAGATTTGATCCAAATCTTTGATTCACCGGTTGAATCCGGGAGGCGGAAGTGGGTCGAAAAATGACCTGTGACCTCTCTGGAGCAACCTGCAATTGGTAAATGAGCAGTGTTGCATCCTGGGTAAAGCCTTTCCCCAGCAAAGGTTGGGTGTTGTACGCAGACGTACAGCGTCACTGTCATGGAGGCAGAGTTGGACAGCAAAGAGGAGGAAATTCAAATCTGACTGAGGTCAACAAGGCCGGCGTGGGTGCGGTCGCAGCAGAGCCAACAGAATGAAGCAACGATGAACTGATTATTTAGTAGTTTCTGTTTTGACGGGTTTCTTTCCGCAGCCATGTAAATGTGACAGCAGACAAGCCCCAGCAATTACAATCAGTCAGGTTTCCTGACGGAAAACAAGCTGCAAACTCTCGGGTTCGTGGACGCGCTGGCGGCAGCGTCGCTGTCGCTCTGCTCTCAGGCGGATCTGCTTGTTTCCTGGGCGCCGTCACCACTGGGGGACGACTCCAGCGGGCGGGGCTTCGTCCTGGTCCTGATGAGGGCTGGGGATGCGGGTTTGGGGCGTCGGTGCTGCTTTGTTTCCGCTCAGCTTTGCTGTGTCACTTGTGCAGATTTGCTGGCTGAACTTTGGGACCGTCGGGTCAACGTCTGGATTTCTCCCTGACTCTGGCTTTGTGGATGTTGCGTCCTCGCTGTGTCTCCACACCAATGCCGTCATGGCAACAGCCTGAATATTTATTGGCCGTTTGGCACGAGACTTTATTCTCTTTTTGCCCCAGAATTTAAATGAACAACTCCAAACAAACAACAAGGTTCATTCTTTCCGTTTTTCCACATCTTCCTCAGGAGGCTGCGGAATTAGAGTCAGTCGTTTCGGCTTGTGGGTTCTTCCCTGTGGAGCTCCGTGCTCAGGTTACCAGCTTCCACCAGTCTCTGGTTCACACGCTTCCGTGCAGCTGCCGTGATTGTCATCCTTTCCTTCACACGAGCCCTGTACAAACACAAGTGTCATGTGTAGACAGAATAATACACACACAAGCGGGTTTATTGGTGCTGGAGCTGCTTGTTTTGGCGGTGAACCAACCTGTTAAGCGTCCCGCATGTTTACAGCCGTCACAGGTGTGATCGCGTGCACCAGGAAGGCAAAAAGGAGGATCGATGGACAGTTTAGACGTGACACTCGTTTACAGCATGAGGCTGGAGGAGACGATAAAGAAGAGCACAACGACCGTTTGAGCTGAGAACAGCGCAGGAAGCCGGCGACTGTGAGGGTGAATGGTTGTTTATCTTTGCATGTTTTCTGCCTCTGGGCCAAAGGCAGCCGGGATCGACTCCAGAGTCGGCTGATAAAACGGGTCGATCGCGAAAGGGGGCTGCCTAGAATGGATCCAGAGGGTGCTAGGAATTGATGCCAGAAATGTCTCCTGGTCCAAATGAGAGAAAATGTCAGTGGGAAACAGGTTTGTGTACTTGGAGGATTCCCTGATGTCCCCTCAGAGACACTTACAGCATCAGAGAACCGTCCGGTCCAGGTCTGCTTCTGGGTTTTTACCGCTGCTGAAGGTGGACCCTGTAGGGTCAGTGCAGACTCAGGTTCAGCCGTTCTGAGGCTGATTCCACCAGTGGGACTCCTGCAAAACCCACTGAAACAAATGTGAGGAACAGTGTTGGACAAAAAGCAAAAAGAAATAAAGGCACGAAGCAGGACAGGAGGAAAAGCAGGAGTAATTATGATGGAGCCCCCACCTCTCATTCTCCACGTGGGGGCAGGACAGCTCATCGAGGCATAAATAGGATAATTACATCTCTGTTTAGCTCCATTACTGACACCGTAGGACTGTTTCTGCTAACACCTACATGCACCACATGACTGACGGCTTTATTGATTTACACAACATCAGTGGGACGAGCTAATGATCAGCAACGTGGATGATCGCCAATAATCATCTGCTTTTCTGTCATTTTGGGTCATATATTTTTGGGATAATGTCCCAGATGAGTGCGAAGCTAATCACACGTTCTTTCACCTCTTTTCTTTGCCCAGAGCGGGAAGCAAATGTGTGAATGAGCGCGAGACAAAGAGAAACAAATGAGCAGTAATGCATGGATCCGAAGTCAGTTAGTCTGAGCGAGTTTGCCCCAGGAAACACACACACACACGCGCACACACATGCATGCAGATGAGCACATTATTCACAAACACCGAGAAGGGAAAATCGACTCACACAGGCTGATTGTGCTCACTATGCTTGTGATCATATTGTCTTCCACGTGCACGCCGTTCTCATTAAATGATGCTCAGAGGAGCATTTTTCAAGTCATTTTCACGTAATTATTATGCGAAATAAGTCAGCCTAGTCAAACAAATTATGCAAATAAGCCCAGACCTGTCGTTTTAAAAGCACTCTCATTAATTAACAAATAAAACTAGAAAAATGATTCTTACCCATAAGCAGCACAGGAGCAGCACAGGAGCAGCATCGCTGACGGTGGGTTCATGAAGGCAGCAGAAGCAGCGAGCACATCTGTGCACGGCTGCTGCAGGAGGAGGTGACATGCTGCTCGATCTCCTCCCAGTGAAGCCAGTAGTGGAGCCCACCACTGGCTGGTCACCCGGCACCAGTTACAGGACTCACACACTCGCAGGTTTCAAACCTACGATCTCGGTGTGAGGCCACTGTACCAACCGCTGCAGCTGTCCACAGCAGAACCAAATAACACCGTAAAAAGCGCCTTCAGTTTTCCCTGAAAGTGTGTGTAAAACCAGGCTGTGTGAACTCCACATGTGAACAAAGCTGTTTTCCTCGGTGACGCAGCGGAGAGTCGTCCTAAAGAAACTGGAAAGCTTCTTTTCTCCTTCAGAACCTTCGCGGACCAACGAGTGTTTGAACAAACGCCGGCGCACGACGGAGTTTGAAACGTTTTGGCAAAAAACGTTTCCACGCTCAAGGTGTTTTTTGCAGAAACGTTTCAGATTTCATCGTGCTGTCCTACTTCGCGGGCAGAGAATGACGCGGCGGGGCGAGGAGACGGCGCCGGGAAGAACCGCTCATCAGCTATGAGGCCGTGACAGAAAGCGGGTTTTGCTATATTTAGCATAAAAGCTACATTAAAAACTGTCAAACTCTCATCCAGTTGTTGTAAATGTGTTTCCTCTTCTATGGTTTGTGACCTTTGCCTTATCGCCTGCCAGCTCTCATCGGTGCGACGCTCGGGCACGTGCCTGTGAGCGTGCACGCTCCCGCTGACTGCGTTCTCCGTGTCGTGTCTTCAGGCCGCACAGTGAGACCAGGTCACAGCCGCCTCATGTGTCAGGCCTCCTCGGTGTTCCGGTCCCCACCAATCCCCATCCTCCCAGTATCAGTGGGATGTCCCAGGTGTGTCTTCTCTTGCTTTTGCTAATTCTCTGCAGCTGCACAAAGGTATGGCCCTCTTTGTTTCTCGCGCCCACATACACAGATACAACCACCACACAGATGCTCCTGCAGGGCCCCCAGCAGGCGGATCCAGTATGGGGGCAGCTTTCTTAACGCTGTGTGACTGTTTCGCTGCAGTTCTCCTCTGCTAACTCACTGGAGCTTGTGAAGGAGCAGTGGAGCAGCTACAAGAACCAATGCCTGGACTACCTCAGCTCTGCAGCACCCTCCACAGGTGAGCCTCTCTGGAGCCCAGGTGGCGCAACACTTTAACAGAGAGAT
>BJFM01000762.1:0-10328 GCA_016586285.1 Arothron firmamentum | reverse complement strand
CCCCCCCCCCCCAACAAATTGCCTAGGGTCAAAGTACTCTGAAATCTGTATTCATCTATCACTGTTAGCATGTCAGCACAAAGTTGTGAGGAATCGTTCATTTCAATGACCCCAAAAGTTGTGATGCATGATCTGAAAAAGCATAAAGGGTTTGACTTATTCTGAATCTAAAGTGGGAATCACACCATTTATTTGCACTCAGCCGATGTTTTATTTTCTTTTCGGTTTCCACCTTTCATTTAGTCAGACGGGAGTCTGAACAAAATCTGAGGATGGTCAGCATTGTTTACTGTTCACACCAGAAAAACCAAGTAACAAACAGGTTCTGCAGCACCTAAGGAAAGCCTTTTTTCCTGGTGGTTCTTGTCATTTTGATCCTGTCTGAAAATCATAACTATTATCGCTAAAATGTGTTTCCTTTAGTTGTGGCTTTAATCATGGTCACTCAGGTTCGGCAGCAAAAAGTGTAAAAAAAAAAAGTGTTTTTTTTTTTTCAATGTAACTACAGTGAAAACCGACAAACAGTTGTTTTGCTGGTAATTTTACTGGAATTTCCACGCTTATTTAAGGAGGTACCATTTTTTTCTGGTCATTGTTTTACCATTCACTGATTTTCATGTCTTCCCCTGACAGCGGCATGTGTGCTAAGCCACACTTACGCAGAAAGCCCTTGGGATCTGGCGAGTTCAGAGACCATGTCAAAGCTTGTGGGAACTGATCCTTAGCTATGTGTTCTCTGTCTCTCAGATCAGCGTGCATCTCCAGCCGATCATTTCACGTCCAACAGATGTTTACAAGGATCGTGGGCATGGCAGCATATCAAAGGAAAACAAAGTGCTTCGTTTAATGAAAAGTACATGCAACGCTGATGAAATTCGTGAGCTCAACTTAAATTTTTGAGTCATCATAAAGATCTTTTGAATTATTGGCCGTAATGGAGAAACTTTTTCTTGTCCATTAGTCAGAATATTAAAATATGTATCTCTTCATTCTGAGGAAAAAAAATATTATCATGGTCTTCTCAATCTACATATTTGATGTTCCATGATTAGAGCAGACTACTTAGTAATTAAATTATATTTTTGCAGGTGAGCTGGAATCAAGTTTTTTTGTGTAGTTTTATTAAATTATTATATTTATTACAGATCTGTCTGTCTGTTAGCAAAAGTAATCATAACGTTACATACAGATTTTAATGAAATTTTCAGGGAATTTTGACAATGAGCTAAGGAACAGATGATTAGTTCCAGAATCCGGAGGGACTTTGAACTTTGATCCTCCAAAGATCAAAGCCAATTGACTTTGATCAAAACAGCAACCTACTATCTTACATAACTCTGTATTACTGGCATTTAGTGATAGGGAGCTCCCTATCTCGAGATAACGCCTCATGGAGTGTGCGGCACATTCCACTATGTCGATTCTGTATCGTTTAATAGCGACATCTGCTGGATTTTAAAATCATTTCAGGCAGTCAGAAGAAAGTGGAGAAATTTAACTAGGTTCATTCATTCTGACATGCAGACACCAATAGAGCGATGAATAGTCCTGTTTTCATAAGCATCTGATAATAATGTGCTAACTGAGTGAAATAGAAGTGTATATTCCAAATAGTATTAATAAAAGCCAAAATAATATGTCCATGGCTAATATAGTATGTCAAACGCACAATTTCCAAAAGCATTGAAATGAAAGAGACCTTTGTTTCCCTTTGGAAACTCATCAATCATTTGAAATATATAAGTGCTTGTGAAACTGGGAGTGCTTGTAAAAATGGGAGTGCTCGTGTATTTGTGTGGGGAAAAGGCAGGGTTTTATCCATTTTTATTGAAAAAGAAGTTTTTTAATCATGTTGGGTCCAAGGCGATTTTCGTTTTGATGAGACCAGTTCTTCTGCTTTTGAAGTCTTTCACAGGGTACTGATGAGGCGGGTGTACATTAACATTTTAAAGCAAATTTGTAGAGCTGTGGCTAAATATGCTTCTGATTCTGCCAGTATTCTAAAGGATCCTGTGTTCGGGATAAGTTTCTCTCTGACAGATATTGCTGGACCTCAATGATGGCAATGGAATTGGTCTGCTTTCCCACACTTCCATATTCAGCTGCTGCCACAGGTTGTTATCTATGAGAACAATACAATATCTCTTTGTTCATCATTAATTACAAATTATATGACATGACATGCAACAAAACAATAAGAAAAATCCAAGGAATTACCAATTACTTAACATACCTGATCTGGGTGCTTTATGGCAAATGTTGTGATGAAGGTTCCAGCTGTGCTTCTTCTAGTGTCAGGCTGGTAGCTGCTGATGGGGTAGGCTCAGGGCTCCTCATTTCAGCAGCACATTCAGCTTTTAAGATGTTTTACTGCATCATAAGCTTTAGATGAGCTTAGAAAGCCATTACTTTTGAGTCTGGGGTCCACCAATGTTGAAAGTGTCATCACATTTAATGACTCCATACTGCAAATATTCTTTGTGGGTCTTCTTCTGAGATTTTCAGTGAGCTGTGTTGCAGTCCGTGTGATTACATGTGAGGTGTTGCGTTGAAGTGCATGGTGCAGCATTTTATCATGGGAATGACTTTGGATCCTGAGACTTTTTTTTTCTCTGGACAGTGTTGGCATTGTTTTTCAGTCTTATCTCGATGGAAGAACTCAGAAGGCACCTGCCTGCGTGTTCATGTCAAAAAGTGATGCAGAGTACCAGAGGTTGTCTTTTCTCAAAGATGTCGCCCAGAATTTATTGGGGAAAAATACATCCAAATGGAATCAGAAGAATAAAAGGTACAAGGCAAAACGTAGTGGTGAATCAGAATTCAAAAGATTGGTCTTGTAGAGCAGAGTTCGCCGCCGGGCTGCCCTCGGCCTCCAGAGGAGCCGCCAAATGCTCGGCCGAGACAGCGGCTCCTCTCCGAACTTAGGATGGCGCACTCTCCTCCCGCTGGCCATTGACAGCCTGCTTTTTGTACTCCTGAGAGATTCACCGCATCCCAAAGCTTACAGTCAGGTTCGCTCTATCCTGTCCTGAAACAAACAGAGCCTGTTGTCCCATCCCTCAAGGACATGGAGCCTCCGTAGGCTCCAGATAACGTAGGACTCAAGAGGTCAAGCTGACTTGTACAGAGAGCAGAGCTGTACACCATGCACTGTTGTTCAAACTTTGTGTGGACCGTCGGCTGTGTCAGGTGATCTTTAACGTACATAATGTTAAGGAACAGTGCAGGTAAAGGACCCAAACGCGAAACAGCTCAAGTCTCTTCGTCTTTTAATAAACACGAGTGGCTAGACAAGATTCACTCACTCGAACACCAAACACTCCACCGGAGGTTGACCAAACAGGCAAACACAAGAAAACAAGGTATTAAACTAAGGACGCTCCTAGGGAGGATAACTAACCGCAGACTAAACCCAACTAAACAGAATGAACCAAAAACGCTCCACCGGAGGTTGACAGGACACAACTAATACTTAGCTCGTTAACGAAAAACACTCTACTAGAGGCTAACCAGACAGGCGTAAAATAAACAACAACGTGGCAACCAAGGACGCTCCACCGGAGGATAAGGAGACTGGAGCTGAAACGGGCTGCACAGCAGGACCAGGGCTGAGGACTCCACGCTGAGACGGATGCGGAGATGGCGTCTAAGCTCAGATAGGGAAACCTCGGGAGGAACAGAACGGTTAGTCGCTAGAACACGGATCAGACAGAACTGAGAGGTGCAAGTTCTACCCCTAAACAAGACAGTACGGTCCAACGCCGGTGTCCTCCTCGCGGCGCCTAATAAAGCCCCGCTGATGAGGATCTGCAACAGGTGTGCAGCACCGGCAGGAACGAGGTCACCACGCCCACAGCGACGGGGGTAGAAGAGGGCCAAAAGAGATAAAACAAGAACTGGTCCAAAACACAAACAAACCCGACACATAATGGACACATTATTGTTGAGATCTCAGCAGAAGTTGTTGCTGCTCATAATGACTCAGCAAGCTGTCAGCTGTTTTCGACAGTGACCTAATATGAAGTTGTTATGCTTTAGCAAAACACACTAGCACATGCTTACGCAGCTATGGAGATTACATGCAGTTACATGAGATAAATGTATGAGGAGTCATGGCTAATCATACGTGGAGACACAAAATAAGTCATAAGAGTTTTGTGAGCAAGCTAAATCATTACAAATGGCCTAAATTATTAGTTAATTAACTCATAGGCTTCGACAACTCAGAGTTTCAATGATAGCATCAAAATTTATCTCTATAACAGCTCCACTGTTGCTTGATTGAAAGGTTCGAGCACACCGAGTGTTTCTTTAATTGCTTCATAATCTTGGGCAGTAAGTAGAGTTAGATCAGTGGTTAAAGGCCCCAGGGATACCCATGCTGGCTCCTTTTGGTCGTTGATCCTTGACAGCATGTGGTATGTGCTGTTCCATTGTGTTGGTACCTGGTTAATGAGTTTCAGCCTTGGTCTTCCCATCTGCTGCTGCACTTGATCCTGCCTCTTTTTAGCTGTGGTACTTGATCTGAAATATGTAACTATCTGACATGAATGACTGTAAGTGTTGCTATTTGATCACATTTTTACATTTTTACTATTAAATTAATAGAATGTGCAATGCAAATGGTGTGCCTGATTTGTAGTATTCATGCAGATGCTATCATGTTTGGTGCTACATTCATGACAAGACATCTAACTTTATCAGCTATAGCCCATTTCTTTATTAGATCCTTTTTGACATGGGCCATATTCTCTCAGTTAAACTGACTGCAACTGAGCTCTTTATGTCAGTCTTGGCCTTTTCCTGATCTTCCTCATATTTCTGGCTCACCATGTCCTTGAGAGCCTAAAATTAAGCCAAGTAGAGTGTTATATATGTTAGCAATGTGGTTATGTGCGCTTTCCATTCCTTTCAAATAACTTTCTGTTTGATAGTACATATGAAGGATCAAGGAGGTGGACCAGCTCTCTGAATCCAAAGATAGATTTTGTAGGCAACTGGACTTAGAAAGGTTCAAGATCAACCTTTCTAAGTCCAGTTGCCTACAAAATCTAACCTTGGATAACTATGACCTGGATGAATGAGAACCTTCACAGACAGCTCTCTGAATCCCTCATCTTCTACAAAGCTAAGCGGTTGGCAGTCTTTAATGATCATGTTGACTGATCAACAAAGAAGCATACACTTCCAAAAGAGAAATGTATGTTTATTAATATGGAATGGAATACCTTCAATAATATGCACTAATTAACAATAAAGTAGTTTTCAGTTCAGTTCAGTTTTATTTATTTATACATCTCCTTTTACAATAAAATTGTGTCTAGGTGCATTACAAAGGCAGAAACCCAGAGCCTGAACCCCCAGGTAAGCACAGTGGCAAGGAAAAACTCCCTTTTAACAGGAGCAAACCTTGAGCCGGACCAGGAGGAACCATCCTACTGAAAGCCGGCTGGGGAAAGGAAGAGTGAGACAGGGCAGAGAGAATAAACAAGAACAAGAGAGGGAGAAGCAGATACAATCATAGAATCATAGAAATGCAAACAGCAGACATACTATATATAATACATATATACATAATAAGAGTATAGGCAAGTTTTAATAAAAAAGGGAACAGCATAGGCAGGTGGACAATGGTTTGGCAAGAGGCCGAGGATGAAAGTCTGGAGACGGGAGACCTGCAGAAAGATACAGAGAGAGAGAGCGAGATGGGGGGGGGGACCGAGGAAGACTGGACACACTGATAATCCCAGTGAGAAGAAAAGGAGGAGGGGAGGGAGTAGAGATGGTGGTTGGTGTTGAGGAGGTGGGGAACTGCTCAGTGGATCATGTTTGTGTTCCCAGCAGCGTAAGCCTATAGCAGCATAGCTATGCTAAAAATTTGAAGAGTAAAAGTTTGATGACCCTATTCTACCTGTAGCTGTGTGAACTGATTGTAACTAAATCTATTAGCTCTACGCACTGTAAAGCTGCCTGATAGCTAAAGACTCGTCCTCCCAGTTTTCTTTTATGAATTCTAGGAACTACAAGTAATCTTGCACTCTGTGATCTGAGTGTTCTTTTGGGAATATATGGAACTATGAGATTCTGCAAGTATGATGGAGATAGTCCATTGAGAGCTTTATATGTAAGTAGGAGAATCTTAAAGTCTATTCTAACCTTCACTGGAAGCCAGTGAACAGAAGCTAAAACTGGAGAGATATGATCCCTTTCGCTGAGTCCTGTCAGAACTCTGGCTGCAGCATTCTGGATCAGCTGCAGGCTACTAATGGAATAATTTGGACATACCACAGTAATGAGTTGCAGTAGTCCAGTCTAGAAGTAACAAAGGCGTGGATGAGTTTTTCAGCATCACGCTGAGACAGGATGCTCCTGATCTGGGCAATGTTACGGATGTGAAAGAAGGCGGGCCTAGAAACCTGTTAAATATGAGGGAGAAATGACATGTCCTGGTCGAACATGCAGGCTCCTCGCAGCCGTTCTGGAGGACAAAGTAATGCCATCAGATAATCTAGTCCTCAGATGTTTAGGTCCAAGAACAATGACTTCAGTTTTGTCTGAGTTTAATAGTAAGAAATTGGAGGTCATCCAGTCTTTTATGTCTATGAGACATGCCTGGAGTCTCACTAATGGCTCTGTTTTTTCCAATTTCATGGATAAATACAGCTGTGTATCATCACATAGCAATGAAAATTGCCATGTCTCTGAATAATATTTCCTAGAGGGAGCATGTAAAGAGTGAACAGGATTGGCCCAAGCACTGAACCCTGTGGAGAGTTTAAAGTAAAAGTGCAAAATTTCTAGCAAGAATTTCAACATATCTGAGTTCATCACTGGAGTATTTTCAAAGTCTTCATTTTCATACCCTGCTTTATAATGTCTTAGCACTGATGAAGTGCTCATATTTGTGTAAGACAGCTCTAGCAGAGCCGACATTTTACCTGCAAAGGATATTAAAAGTTACTTCAGAATTGGGGCATAAGTAAGTAATTACCATCAAACTACCATATTTGATGTTATAACATCAAAATGATCTCAGGCTGGAGAAAATTTCCTTTTTCTCGATTGCTCCATACCACACACCAACAGCACGAAACAAAGGCTCCTCCAGTGCGAATGCAAATGATTCAAAAGTGGCGGGTCCTGAACGACACTATGTGGTACCCCTATCATACGACATAGTGACTGTATCGGTCACGTGTTTCTTAAAGCGATACATGCACCAATGTGGGGTTTCACTCTCTGTGCTTGATACATGCACTGATGCTTCGATATTGTTTGACCCATCTCTGAGTTCTTTTCTAGTTTATTACGTTCAAAAGCAAAAACATTAAATTGGCAGTGTACATACATGGATGGAGACTGAAATGAGAATCTCTGCCCCCCAGCACATTAGAAAATATGGTATGAATGTGGCAGAATCCATTAATGTGCATATTATTTACGGGCATTAAAGGCAAAGTCCTTTGTCAAAGTCAGTTGTTCCAGTACAGCAAGTAAAGCAACAGTAACAACAACAACAACAACAAAAAACTGAAGACCAACAAAATCTATATGTATAATGCACCTCTATTCCAGATTTCTGCAGTATCAGTGTTAGATGGTACAGTCCTTGTTAGACTAAAGGGTTTTTGTCCCGATGTCGTTCAACTACACAAACATTTTATTTTTTTATTCAAACTTCAAAAGTTTCATAAACCCCTCAGTCTCTGTAGACCATTCTCAGGGACAATAACTATAATTTGTTTTGGTTTGTTTGAAGACCTCTGAAGGCTCAATTATAGCGAGATTTGAACTCAACTGGCATTCTCCATCAGCTGCCTCTGCACTACAGTGCTGTGCTTTGCGACCATGAAAGCCAATCCTAACAACCATTCACACCTAAAGTTACACCTGCAGTCAAATTAATGTGAGCTGTGTTTGTACAGTATGCAAAATGTGATGTATTGATTTAGCATATTAAACATATTGTTTTGTTTTAATGAATGTATGTTATTGTGACTTTTACAAACATAAAACACCAGATGCATAATGTTGTTTGCATCATATTAAAGGCTTCTTCTGGCGTTTGCACATATTAGTATAACATAAAAGATTACATATTGAAAATAATAAGTAAATGATCTACAGGGTTTTAGCTGACTTCACCCTAACCTCATTTGGATTGGTTTATGTGCAGTGTAAGTTGTATTTGAACTGGGACGTTATTATTTTGTGCTTTCAAAGAAGCAGAATTACAAGAGTAATTATGTTCAGACTGTTCCTGCCAGAATTTCTGTTTCTGCAATCAGTTGAACAGCACTGAAAACACCAAACTCCATCAGACCATCATAAAAGGGCAAAAGTGCTTTCCTTTCCTTTCCTTTCCTTTCCTTTCCTTTCCTTTCCTTTCCTTTCCTTTCCTTTCCTTTCCTTTCCTTTCCTTTCCTTTCCTTTCCTTTCTCCTCTTCCGTGCCCCTTAAAAGCACTCCATTAGTTTTAATTACTGCTTTTTTGTCAAACAGTAAATCAATATTAAACCACCACTAGGACCACAGGGCAGTCTGTCTTGGTACTGCTCTCACCTTCGTCTTTTTTACCGATATCTTTGTTAATTAGTGCAAACTTTTAACACAGCACATATTACACACTGAAAACAAGTGCAGACATCATATGATTTATAATGGAAAACCATTAGCTTTTACTGGTTGACAAAAAAAAAAAAACCTTCATCTTTGTAGTTGAAAATATGATTGCTTTGTTAATTTAGGACAATGTACATAATGAGCCCCATCCCCATTATGTACTCCTTTTATAAAGGCACTACTGAGAGCATCCTGATCAGCTGCATCACCGTGTGGTATGGTGTCAGCACCATATTCTGCCGCAAGACCCTGCCAAGAAAATCATTGGTGTCAGGATGCTCAACTCTCTCCCTGCTCTGCCCCCACTCACCCACCCCCCACCACTGATTCTGCCCATGAACACTGCCGATCTCAGAAACTGTATCGAAGCCACTATTCAAATAATGTATATACTGTCCATATTATATTCTTATAATGTACATACTGTACATACCATAATGCCCATATTCTATGCATTTAGTGTATATACTGTACATACACTATATACACTATATAGTGTATATACTGTACATACCATACTGTCATATTATGTTCATATAATGTACATACTGTACATACTATACATACTGTCCATAATTATTCATACTGTTGATATACTGCTCATATTGCCACACTGTTAACTGTAGTTTTATTTTGTTTAGTTTATTGTAGTTTTTATTTATTGACTTAGGTTTTAGTCTATTTTGCAATTGTTGCACTGTGGGTCTGCAATTCCATCTATGCTGTATGTCAGGAATATATAACATACTTGAGAATAAAGCTGACTTGACTTGACTTGACTTAGGAAGACTAATTTCTGTGTGAACCTTTAGGAGGCAGTTAATAAAACATGAATATTTAGTCCTTTTTCTTATTGTTTCTCCTCTGACATACTTTACATAAGCTATCAAAAGCCATAAAAGGCCATCATGAGCAGTCATGAGCATCGATAATGTATGTTAAAGTGGTTTTGCCCTCTGCACACGTCAAATTTTATGCATCGGCCTTCTGTAGGCTTATGTACTGTCGGACTGCAATAATGCTCTGATTGTGTGGCAATTTATCAACTTTTTAACATCAGCACATACATATTTTAGCAAAAAAACACCTACCAAAAATATAAATATCTTAATAGATTGATACATGGCCATAGGAAGTCTTGATAAGAAGGTATTTGTTTACCTTATGATGACTAGTGAAGCTGATTGCAAGACAATACTATCAAGATTTTTTTTTCATCAAGAGTCCAGTATTTTGCCACGTATCTTGTTTTTATTTCAAGGATTTAATGAATTTACAGTTATTTCTCTTTTATACAAGTATGCGAGCTGTTTGTGAGTGAGCTATGGCCCTAATGTTACTTTCAGTAGAGAAGTCAACCCTATTTGTCTTCCACTCTCAGAAAATCTGAAACCGCTGCAACTTTGTTAGGTTTCTTTAATACATTCTTCTGTTATCAGCAGGAAATGTTTCAGCTATGAAATAACTCAGGCACTGTGTTGCTCTCCGTTCACTGGGAAACTAATTATGGGGGTTGTCTGTTTGTTTTTCAACAATATAATAATAATACCTTTTAATATTACAGTATTAGACAGAGTTGTTAAAAGGATCCTACAGCAATAATCTGCTTTTAATCTGATCAGGTTGACTACAGTATGTAAAATGGTGATGGGGAAAAAAGGATCCATGAATTATAACGGTTGTATTTTTGTTGTTGTTGTTGTTGTT
>BJFM01000760.1:48197-61529 GCA_016586285.1 Arothron firmamentum | reverse complement strand
CACACACACACACACAGAGCAGTGATTCAGCAGTAGGTCGGAGGTCTGAGGCAGATTTTGCAAACACCACCTCTCTCCAGTCTGCGGAGTCTGGAGTCGGCCCAACCATCCGCACCGACACAGATCCACACAGGTGGCAGGATCAGGTGACGCTGGCGTGGTAACAGAGCCGTCTCCCCACCTGCAGCCACCCTCGCATCATGCACTGTAATTAAGCCGCTTCTTAATAACTTCACCTCTCAGCTCCTGCTGGTGAAGCAGCTGCAGCCAGGAAAGGCCCGATGGGAAAACAGTTCTCAGGGGAGCTCCCAGGTGGTGAGTCCAGGTAACGACTCCAGGCAGAAGCGGAAAATCTAGTCTGTAACCTGCTCACGTTATTGCCAAAGAGGATTTTGTCCTTTTTTTTCCTATTTTTTTTGCATATGACAATAAAAACCTGACATTCCCCCTTTTCTGATCTGAAAACGAAACAGTAAAACTAGACTCCGAACTTCACTCAGCACCTGAGCTCGTGCTGCAGCAGCAAAGTGAATATTTTTGTTGCTGATTTCTTTAATTAATTATTGCTATGAAGCAGTGCAAAGGTCAACATCTGACCTAAGCCTGCGGCGGTAATTAGCGAAGGTCAGGAGGATGCGGGAAGCAGAGAGCAAACTGGAGAAGGTGGAGAAGATGAGGGAGGTGTACAGTATGTGGCAGGTCAGTGGATTTAACTCCTGCTATGTTTGTCAAACAAATTAAATGCTCACCTGTGTGCACACACACATGCCCAAACACACATAAACTGTCCGTGTGGCACACATATGGCTCACTCAGTCCAAATAAGGCAACATGCATATATTATCATAATTAATGTAGCAACCACTCCATTTAATATGCTAATTCACTGAAATATTACTGAGCACCGTCTGTTTGAGATGAATAAATTTGAATTGCAATTAGAATAATCCTTTATAATTAATGAAAACTGTCAATTTTGGTTCAAAAGTAATTTGATTAACGGGTTGAGGGGGCACCAATTAAACAGAGGATGAGGAGGATGAAGAGAGGAGAGGAGAAGGAGGATGACAAGCCCTTCAGATAATCTGATCCTTTTCATGTGTAATGAGAGATTAGGCTAAAATGATGTAATGTTCCTTAAAGGAGTGTAAATCAAACAGCGCTCTCCTCTTACCTTTTGTAGACATCACAGCGGCATCAGGACAACACATGGAAATAAAAAAAGAAAACAGAGGGAGAGGAGATGTGATTAGCCGCAGCACAGCTGCAACAAATTCACAACCGTGTGATAAATGCTGGTATATTTAAACTACCACGCAACAAAAACCTGCTGATTATATGAAAAATACACCTGATTTTGTTTGTGCTGCTGGTTCAATAATGGTGTCACTAATTTACAAGCACCTCCCACCACTAATTAACCACAGCCTTGTTGCTGTTATTAGCTAATTACAAGACCGGATGCATGCCCGGCTAATTAAAGCCATTAACTACATGTGTGTCGGTGCGTCTTTGTGTGCCTGTGTATATGTGTGTGTGTGTGTGTGTGTGTGTGTGTGTGTGTGTGCGCAGTAGGGGGCGTGTATAAAGGCATTTCAGGAGTTCATGTTTTAATTACAGAATATAACCTGAACCAAAGACGACTCTGTCGACTCGGCACGGTCAAGGTCAGCGTGCACGGCTGAATCGTGTGTTCCACTAAAGTTGCTGCGTGCTGATAATATTTTAACCGAGTTGCAGGAAAAAGGCTTCTAATTTAGCCGGTTTAGTCAACACTGTCATCCATCATGCAGGAAACAAAAGACCCCCCAACTCGATTTTCCTACTGCTTTTCTGTCCTCATCCTCACCGTTTTCTCATTTCTTTCTCCCTCCTCCTCCTCTGCTACTTCTTTCTTTTATCCTCTTCTTTCATTTTTTCTTTTCTTCTCATTAGGAAAGCTTTTCTTCATTTGTGTTCTCTAATCCTCTCCTCAAACATCTGAATATGCATGCTCGTGTTTTGTTTTGAATATTCAAGGCCCAATTAACATGCTATCTATGAATAATTAATGCCCCTCCCCTCTTTTGAAATTTAATAATTAAAATCTATAAATCTGAAAAACAAAGCTGCTCATTCCGACCGTACCAACTTTCTACGTGTGCACGCAGCCGCATGTGCTGACAGAGTGGTTAACTACAACTCAGGAACTCTCTCTTTCATCTGCCAACAGTCGAGCTGTCATCCGATCGTGTGTGTGTGTGTGTGTGTGTGTGTGTGTGTGTGTGTGTGTTCATGAATAAATGAACTTGTTAAACAGAGATGAAGGGGAAGGAGGAGACAGGTTCTGCTGTCCTGTTCAACACTACCTGATCTGGATCACTGCTTCTCTCTCTCACACACACACACATACACAGACACAAACACACAGACGTGCGCGCTCACACGGTGAGGAGTCTCCCATGGTACTCTATCCTGCTGTCTCTATCCAAGTATTTCTTTGATCAGAGCGACGGTACTGATTAAAAGGAATGATGCCTGTCGTGATGGCAAATTTATTCACAGACAAAAGGGGGACAAGGTGGCATCTGCCTCTCTCTCTCTTTCTCTCTCTCCTTCCAATTTAGAAAGAAACCACCAAAAATACCGAAAGAGTGCCGTCCGAGTAACATCCAAATCCACTTCCTGTCAACAAACCAACGCTGAATCCCCTTTAAATTTCAAAGATAAAGGACACGTAAACAGGCTCTAACGGTCTAAATGTTCTTCTAAGGAAGGAAGAAAGGAAATATGACTTGAGAAGCAGAGGTTCATTTTAAAGGGAACCTAAACAGGGTGAAGTTGTGAGGCAGCAGGGAGAATTTTATAGACACACACAAACACACACACACACATATGTACAGTTTGACAATTGCCAGAGTTGCTGCCTATTGTCAAACATTTACCTCCCGACTGGTGTGCAGGTAATTAACCAGACAAAACAACTCACGCGACGCGTCACAGTTCAAATCATGGGAAGAAAAAGTACAAGGAAGACGCGCGATGAAAACACGAAAAGACAGAAGAAGAAAAGAAGGCTGCGGCTGCAGAATAAGCCAATAACAGCCTCCGCTCAGGAGAGGTATGGAAGACAGAAAACGGTAAAAATAGAAGCAAATCTTGTCTCTCCTCACTTCGCTTTGTGTTAATTGGTCTTTATATCTTTTTTTTGCACAAATGCCATCGTTATCTGTCATCCACCGTTTAAAAGTGCTACATCATCACCTGCGAGTCATATTTATTCTAATTTTAAACGCTGCTCTGATTAGCTCAGGCAGCTAACATGACTGGCAGCTTCCATGACTGCGTTCAGATTTAGATCAGAACCGTAACGCCGCGAACGCAGCGCCGGCTTTCTGGAACAATCTGAGGCTTCTCGTCTGTCCTGGGAAAGAGGTGGAAATTGAGGATAGAAACAAAAAGAGAGGGAGAAGGGGGGGAGAGAGAGAGAGACAGAGAGAGAGAGAGAGAGAGAGAGAGAGAGAGAGAGAGAGAGAGAGAGAGAGAGAGAGAGAGAGAGAGAGAGAGAGTCTCTAAATTATCCCAAAGCAGAGGAGGAAAAAGGTGGTACTTTCCTGTTTCAGGCTAGAAACAGCTTTTTGGGAACCTGCCAGTCCTCCAAATGATATAAAGCAACATAAACGATGTGCCTTCCAACATTGTTTCAGAATAACGGACAGTTTTACAACATGATGTTAGGATTCAGGCTCAAAAGCAAGACGGTGAGATTTACGGTGAGATTATGGTTTGTGCTAAAAGAAGCACGTTGTTACAGTTAATAAAACACTGTGGTTGGAGTTAAAGTGTGTTTAAGCCTCATGTTTGCAACAATAACCGCATGATTACGCTCACAGGGCAGGACTGCGGCCGTGGTTAAAATAAACCAACACCGACTGGTCTGTAGTTTCCCATGAAACTTTAATCCCATTACCCAGCCTCCTCTTGTTCGTGTACCAGTCAGTGTGAACCGATATCATTTTGCGAAGCTGACTGAAAATCTTGTGCAAGACTCAACAAAAAAACGTCCGGCGACACACCTCGGCCGTGCACCCCGGCCTGCCGCCCCCCCCGGATTCAAAAGGCACGCAGGCTGGGGTCGACCAAGAACCGCCAGCGGATTCGTGGGAGTTGCAGGACCGAGAAGGATGCTGCTCTGCAGCGACACCGCACGCAAGTTCTGCCGCGTTGTCAGAATCTATAAAGAAAGCGACAGAAAAATGAACGTTTGTGGATTGTGTTGCATTTGATTTCTCCGTCTTTTGCATAATTTATGTTGCTGTCGCTCTTCCGTTGAAGGGCTCGTCTCTAAATGTCACTGTAAATATTTCACCGCGCTGCCATCCTGAAACCAAGAGGCCGCTGCAAAAGCACACGAAGGAGCGGTTTGGACCGCTCGGTGGGAACAAAAGGGATCCAGGACCAGGGTGAATCCAAGCAGGTGTTGCATGGATTCAGCGGCTTTGCTGGATAATTCCATTAGAAAGAAAGAAATAAAGACAATTACACGGAGGGTCTTGTGGGGAAAACAGCATCGAGAAATTCCTTTCTTTCATTTTCAATCAGCTAAACAAAGAACGTTTAGCTTCATTAAAGCATCCAGCAGCCTCTCTCATGGATGTAACAATGATTAAAGGAACGACTGCGAATAAACGAGTGAGCCTGTGAGACCGTGCGAGCGTAATATTTGTCTGAGTGTCGTCTGTGCAACTTCCTGTTATGCCAAGTCTCTCAGCAGAGAATAGCAGAGCGTAAAACACTAATTAGCTCCCGCTCAGTCGAATGGAGATTGCTGTCAGCGCGCGCACGTTTTTTTGGGTTTTTTTGTTATCCTTTTCTGTTTAATTTGCCTGTTGTTTCCTATTTGTTCAGCTCATTATGTGATCAAAGCCATTAACGTGTTTATGGAGAGACTCTTTCATGTTGCAATAAAACACAGCACATAGAGAGTCGTGGGGCGGTGGGACACGTGCGCACAGGCGCGGCGGACCAGCGAAGAGTGTGCTTGTGTACATATTTGTGTGTGGTGCGAATGGCTGAAGAAAATATGGGCTAACCAATGGGGTGAGGGGTATGGGGGGCATTTGTGTGGATTTTAAAGACACAGATGTATAAATACATACACAGAGGAACTAGCTGTTAAATAATTCAGCGTGCACAAACATACACTGGAGGCAAGGTGAGGGTAAAAGCACAGCTAAGCTAACAGGCAAGCTGAGTTGCCTGCAGTGGCGGCACCCAATCAGAATGGAGCATGGTGGCCAGGGAGCGAGGTGTGACCCCTGGTGACCTTAGACTCTAATGATTTATAAACATGACAGAGACGTGTGTGTATGTGTGCATGTGTGTGAAACCCTGAAGCTATTTAAATGTGGAGATGAATTCTTATTTATTCACATGGAAAACAGAGTGGATGCGGAGACCCCAAGGGTGAAGTTCAAAAACAGCACCGAGGAAAGATAGAAGGGGGAGAGCGAGGAATATAGACGGAGGAAAGAGAGGAAAACAAAGATTGGATAACGAAGGAGGAAGGAAAAACGAGAAGAGACGGAGGAGGAGGAAAAGGTGAGGAAAGAGGGAGGAACTGCACTCAGATCACGTACGGAGAGCAGGTTAGAGGGACGCAGAAGAGCCCCTTTTACCATTCTGGGGGGAGAAACACACACCAGCACACACAAATTCCCCCTGCCCCCCACATCTGTGTGTGTTTGTGTGTCCTCATG
This sequence comes from Arothron firmamentum, assembly GCA_016586285.1. Taxonomy (NCBI): domain Eukaryota; kingdom Metazoa; phylum Chordata; class Actinopteri; order Tetraodontiformes; family Tetraodontidae; genus Arothron; species Arothron firmamentum. The sequence continues at coordinate 55,791 of BJFM01000760.1, read as the reverse complement.
CAATATTAAAAAGGCAGTATGTGTGGGTATAAAGAGTGGTGGGACTGGGATGCAGTGAATTATATATCACTATTGATTTGCGCACACACAGTCGTACACTAATACAAGCACACAAACACACACGCATTATTAGATTAAAGCTCGCAACTGAAGTACCCACAATGCCCGGCTCTAACAGCTGAGGTGAGGAGGTGCGGAGGCAACAACAAAACAGCTGTTTTGGGGCTGGAAAAGTGTGCAGGAGTGGGAAAGGTGTTTCTGGAACACACACACAGAAAACCATCACACAGCCGTCATTATCAATATAATATCACTAAAATAGATTTCACCAGAGTCAGGGAAGATTAGTTAGCGGAAGATCGATGCACTCAGTTCTAAATCTTTGCCTGTTTTTAGTTGACACAAGGTGAAAGGAACAGTAACGACAGGGGTGTAAGCAGTTTTCACAGGAAAGACCAATTATGGCGATGAGGAGGAGGAGGAGGAGGATGAAGAGGATGAAGATGAAGCATTCAGGCTGCACAGACACTGAAGGTGCACTGCTGATTAATCTGCACCTTCCTTGGACCATATGCTCACACTTTCAAAAGTGACCTGCACATGTTTCACTGGCACAGAACAATGCTAATATTATGAGGCAAAGAAGGAAAACGATGCTTTTCTCCAAGAAGCATCTATATCAGATTTGTTCCACATGTGAGTCCAGCATGAAAATGACCAAAAGTTCCTCTATTACTCTCACATATCCCCCTTGTCTCCTCAGCTCCTTCACCTCCCCTCTCTGCTGCCACTATCTAGCATTTTAATGCACCTATAGTCATGCTAATGGTCTTTGGGATCCAAAATAATTTCCTCTTTGTCCCACACTGCCACTCAGCACTGATAGAGGAGTGGTATCTCTCCCTCCTCCAACACACACGATTTTTGTGACGGTCCGTCTGTCTTTGGATCGTGCTTATTCCGTGTGTCAGATTAAAGAAGGTAAGTCGTGGAGAGTGCTGACAGGGCATGTAGGGAGGAGGAGGAAAGAGGAGAGGAGGAGGAGAGCATGCGTTTTACATTATGAGTGCTTCCAACCTTTCTATTCATGCTGTTTGACCTTTCCATAAGTAGGTAATAGAGAGGAGAATGTCCTTTACTATAACGGCTGGATGTTAAGTCACGCTCCGCTCTGCCCCGAAGAGAGGGGAGAGCACCTGGTGTCAGCTCGACATAGCCCGGGGTGAGAGAGGGGGAGGCCGGGGAGGTGAATGGAGGCACTGTGTGAAAAGGTGGTGGGGTTGAGGGGCATATGGTGGACGGATATTACAGAGGGGGGTAGTCATATTAGAGCATGTCTGTGTGTGAGTGTGTGTGTGTGTGTGTGTGTGAGGAATGGGAAGGGAGGGGAACAATATTGGTCTGCCATCGCGGGTCACTGTAGAGAAAACATAAAACATAATCATCCATTAAAATGCAGCTTCACACCCTCCATCACATTCACGATGGAGCTGCTGCCATAAAAGCTGCATGTGCTTATACATGTGCATGTGCAGACCCCCCAATACACGCACACGCACACGCACGCACGCACACACAAAAGCTTGGATATAGGTGTAGGTCTATACAAAGAGAAGGGTGTCTCCAGGCTTACACTGACCGAAAAGAATTAGAGTTGAAAGACAACAGTAAGCATGAAAATAGAATGAGAGAGCAATGATAATAAAGCGGATGTTTTGGCGCTCTCACGCTTCTGGATGCAGCAGACTCAGAGTCATGATGACTCCTCTGAACTGCTGCTGTTCTCCAGGTGGAAAACAAGACACTCACGTTCCCCGAGCAACGTCAGTTTGTCACCGTCTGTGCCGGAGAGGAACGTCTGACACAGACGCAAAACCCGGCTGACATAAGTCTTGATGTCGTATTTGGGACTGCCACGGTTGCTTGGAATAAAACTGCAAGTGTGAACAGAAAGAACAGGGATGGGTTGAAGTTCTCTGGGTTTACAAGCTTTCAAATCTGCAGCAACACGTCTCAGAAGGCAAACGAAACCACAGCCTTCAGAACACGACGTCCAACCTTTGAATAATAAATCAAAAAAACAAAACAGATGTTCAATAAAAGGACTCCTTACTGTGATTCATGCAAAGAGAATAGCGCTGGAACAGGCTGATCTCTGTCAGCGGAGATGGAGCTGATGGGAGTTGTATTTCATCAAATCTCGGCGTCCGCGCCAACTTGGACTGTCGGTGTGGCTGTGCTTGTGTCTAATACCCGTTGTTTAAATGTTGACGAGCAAATGCGGCGGCGCTCAAAGACCCACGAGCACGAACAAACACGTGCACGCAGGACTCTTGCTGCGACTCCTCCGTGCGCTGCAGATCTCTGATAAAGGCTAAGTGGGCTTCGGATGGCTCCAGCTCAGCAGATCAGAATGGCTGGCAGTGAGTTTACATGCTTGTCATCTAAAAACTATTCACTCTCCACTTAGCCAAGAACACAAACCAAACAATAGACAGCCCGTTAACAATGTACCATTATCCAGAGCGCAGGAGGAGGGGTGGGTGTGCGTGTGTGTGTGTGTTTGTGTGTGTGTGTGCGGCAGAAAAAGAAAAAGAGCAACGCAGCAAGCAGGAAAGAAGAGAGAATAAAAGCACCGAGATGAGAGGGAGGATTGCTGGGAGACCAAACTGTTATTTAAACCAGGCGGCCGCGAAAGCATCACAATAAATAACTGGGCTGTTTAGTCTCCACCTCAGACGCTGGGGGATCGACGGAGCGCAGCACGCGCCTGAGAGGGAGGGAGGGGGGAGAGAGGGGCGAGAGTTAAAGGGATCGGGGGAGGGATGAAGTGGTGGGAGGTGGGAGGGAGGGGCGGAAAAAGAGATAAAACACATTACAAGATCAGTCCGTGTTATCAGACTCAAAGGAGTATCCACCATCGTCTCTCCTCCCGACTAATGAAAGCAGCGGCTCTGCTGTCAAGTGCCGGGACGCAAGCATTCTGACACACACAAGCATTTTTATTCAGGTCTTTAGCATATTTAAGCGCACGTGTATGCACACACGGTTTCTGCACGTCCGCATGGACACCGAGGGCGTAGAACCGCCATCATCTGAGTCCAGGAGCTCTGCGGGCTGCACGCTTCCCCAGAGTCTCTCCAGGAATTTGTCTCAATCCCAGTTTTTCCAGTGACAATGAATTTTGCATTAATTCACAACTTGCGTTGTGTTTTTAATGCGTTATTTGGTCCAGCATGCACAATCTTGCACATTTACACCCAGCTGCAGGTCATTTTAGAAGAAAGTGCTGCTGGATCATCAGGGCTGCGTCTTCAAGAATATACGTGCACAGAAAGCCCTTTTCCTCTGCACAAAGAATAGCACAGCGAGGGCACCTCAGATTGCAGAGTGCTGTCTCGTAAGCCGAGGCCGCTGATGAGAGGAAAATAGTGCTAATGCAGCAAGGAAGCTGTTCTTTCCCAATTAAGCCAATAAAACACATGCTTTCCTCCTCCCTGTAGCTGCCTAATAAGCCATAAACACAGCTGAACATTTATAATTCTGGCGAGTCCATAAAAAAAAGCACTTCGCTGGTGTGCAGGGGTGAGGGGTGAGGAGTGTGAAAAGAGTGGGGGAGTGTAGGCGAGCGCAGCGGCGGCCCCGGCGAGCCACCGAGAGAAATCGCTTTTTCTACTAAAAGAAATATTTAGTACCTTGCTGAATTAATCGGTGTGAGCTTGTGAGGCGGTGGGAGAGAAAGAGATGGAGGGAGGAGGAGGAGAAGGAGGAGGAGGAGGAGGAGGGGAATGAGCTGTCTGGATAGACCAAAGAAAATGCCTCTATCTGCCTTCCCTCCTCCTCCTCCTCCTCCTCCTGCTCCTCCTCCCTTTTATTCACCCTCCTGTGTTGAGGAGAGACTGAGAAAGCTGAACTCCCTGTAGAGATGAGAAGACTTTTACACGCACGCGCACACACACACACACACACACACACACACACACACACACACACGCACGCACACAAGGGCAAGCGCCATCAGATACATACCTACAGTGCATAAATCTGGGGGCAGAAGAAGGGAGGAACCGTGGTGACAGTGGCTGTGGTGACAGAGCCACAGGAAGAAGCTATTGATTGTAGGAAGGAAGAACAAGGTGAGAAGGAAGTGGGCTTTGTGTGAGTTCAGGCGGTTTCCTGGATCGTGCCTGAGGCCTCCACGAAGGCCTGGCTCCGTCTTTATCCTCCAGTGTGCGAGGGGTTGTAAACGCAGCGTGGGCTCGCAATAAAACAGTTTAAGAAATACAATTTACCGACTAAATGCAGGAGCACTGGCCTGATATACATATATTAAACCAGTTATGAGATATTTTAGATTTATAGGCTTTTAAATCATCTATATACCAGCGCTGTTGTCAGCATTTTATTGGCACTAAGTCACATTATGTACCCCTGCTAGGTTCTGGTTCAGCTCTGCCTTAATGTGTTGATGCTTATTATTTATCTGTTCTTTTAAACTGTGGCTACTTCAAGTTTGCTTGGTAATAAAGTAGTTGTTTGCCTGAATTTATGTTTTTTCCTTATTATTTTGTCTAATTAAACTCTGGTGATGACATTAGGTCTCTCTCCTCGGATCGTACATCCTGTGTTTACACTCTGCCTAGTGTCCCTTAGCATTTGTTACCATGGCGACAAAGTTTATTAGTGCTTCAACAACGTCAGCAAAATATGCAAACAGTGAAAATTGAACTACAGCAACGCTGTAGACCCTGAGGTGGACTGCAATGGAATGCAGACATACATTGTGTGTGACTCTGTGTGTGTGTGTGTGTATGTGTGTGTCTTTCCTGCTATTGTCAAAATGAGATTGATACCGCCTCTTTTTACCGACAAACGATTGTCGAAGCTTCCTGAACTAATTATAAAAAGCAGCAACAGCGGAGGACTGGCTCTGTCTGCCAACCTGTCTGTCTGTACTGCTGTCTGCCCGTTTACTGTAAAACCCTCACACACCTGCGGTGTTATCCAGCATTGCATTGGCACCAAACACACTTTCATGTTAGCAGGATCAAATGAGTGCACATGGACAAACGTGCTTCAATCTCGTCCCAGAGACGAGATAAGTTGGAAGGAGGAGAGAGGCTAAGAAAGGTGACAGTGAAAGGGTGCAGTCATCAGTCTGCTCAGGCCTCCTGTTGACTGAGGGGCTCCAAAGTCAGCAAATGTAATGTTGCGCTGACACACAAACATAAAAGGTGCAAGTGTTGACATAAATCAACTCCGTAAGCCCATAAAACTATGTTTGTCTGTGTGTGTGTGTGTGTGTGTGTGTGTGTGTGTGTGTGAGCGCGAGCGCGCGCACGTGTGTGTGTGCGTGCTTGTGTGTGTGTGTGTGTGTGTGTGTGTGTGTTGCCGCGCCCGTGCGTGCGTGATGTCAAAATTTGAGTATCGAATGGCGGAACCTGCTCAATTTCAGCCTTTTCTTCATGCTCTAAATGGGCAGAAAACCACACCAAACAGGCCCGCTGACTCTTTCAGCAGAATCTAATCAATGCCTTAAAAGCAGACGTGGAAACACTGTTCAAAGACGTATAATTAGCATTAAAACAAAAACACAAAACTGCAATTATGTAATCTCTTGCCGTGCGTCGCTGCCTGTGTACTGAGGCAAACCCACTGATCTCACTGGTAAATAAAGTCACAGCGCGGCATCTCCTGAGATTTAACCTTAACCCTGAAGTGTGTTGCATAACAGCGACAAACTTGACAGACAAAGCACAAGCTGTTAGCACCTCCACCCCGCCGTTCCGCGGCGTTTGACTCGACAGCGGTATCCAAACAGGGACTCCTCACTACACTGACTTTACAAGGACTAATTAGTGGCTGGCACTGAGAGCAGACAGATGGTGGAGAGAGGAGGAGGCAGAGAAGGAGCACATTTGGAGCGAATGAATATATATATACCTTACATTACCATTTGCGCGTGGCTGTTGGTTTTGCATACATAAACTAATGTGTGTGACTAATTGGTGTCCAGGTCGCAGCAGAAAATAGCTGCTGATGTCAGCCTCATTCCTCCTCCACCTCCTTAACGTGTAACAGTGCCACATATTGTAGTTGTCACCTTCCGACTGAGGCAACGAGCAACATTATAGATGAAACAAAGGCCGCATTCGTCAACCATTCGTCAACGATTGGTTTAACGGTAGCTCCATGTTACACGAGCAACAGATGCACGTTGGCCTTTGTTACCTGTGCTTAGCTGTGTTTGCTGTTTAGACATGATGTTTGTCCATTCTGGGCTAATGTAGAGATTCACTGTAGCACCCAAGAAGTTCAAAGTGTGTCATTTAACACAGTTATGATCTTAAGTGAATGGAAACAAAGCAACCATGCATTATAAAAAGCATGTCTGTATATATAATATTTGATTTGTTGTGCTACTCAATATTTAATCCACAGTAAAGCTAAGTTTCAGCTGATAACAGTCCAACGCATCAGTAATTTCTGTGATAATGGAGTTATAACTTGGCTGCTGCAGCTGGCAAAGAATTCACTTCTAATTCATCCACATGCTTGACGGGTGATTTAATGTTCCTCGTCAGGGACCGAACATGTCAGAAGTTGCTTCCGCTAAGTCACACAGTCTATCAGGGAGGCTTGGAGGGGAATAAAGGTGGGTAGAACCGTAACACACTATGAGAAAGAGTGGTTAAATACGGGGGAAAAAACCAACAAATGTGGAAATCCGTTATTAGACCAGACGTCATTCAGCTGTTGTTCTCTGGCTCTCTCTCCCTCCCTTCACCTCTGCCACATCCTCCCCCCAGGTCTTTATTTTAAGCCTCCTTTTTCAGACCTTTCCAACCCCCACCCCCTCGCCACCATGCCTCCATCACTCTCGTTAGCCTTGTATAAATCTCCACAACTAACCCAGTAATTTAACCCATTAGCATCTCAGATACGCGGGCGGTGCCTAAATTATGATCGCATAGAATAGTGATGCCTATAGCCCCGGCTGGTGAATTTACAACATCTCGTTACATATTCAGTTGGCATAAATCAAGCGCTCCTGGCTGAGGGCCTTATGGGTAGGCACGGGCCGAGGTGCAGGGAACAGTGTCAGAGACGCAGCTTAGTTAATCATGTGGCAAAAAGGGAGGCATAACCTAGATTCACACGTGCACGGATGTAGACAAAAACACACACGGATCCCAGGTGTGAACGAATGCACTGTTGCAAACAATAAACAGCACGAGCAAGTGCCAAAATACAATCAAAAGTTAAAAATAGTGCACAAAGTCACCACTTCTTCCCTCAGCAAATCAGTGCTTGTGTGTGTGTGTGGGTGTGAACCCCCGTCGTCATCTCAGCGCTCGGTTCCAGCCGCGGCAGCGCGGGGCGTCTAGTCATCACAGCGCCGACAGCTTGTGAGTGATAACTGTAGTAAAAGTGTGGTAAACAGTCTGAGCGATGGCGGCTGTCGGCGGGGCCAATTGAGCGTATGACATCAGCCGTGACACATCAGCGGAGAAGCGCACCGATAATGACAGCACCGCCACGCGGCGCGCTCCAGCTCTCTGCTGCTCCTCCATCGACACATCCTCACAGAAGG
>BJFM01000760.1:19108-29842 GCA_016586285.1 Arothron firmamentum | reverse complement strand
GGGATACAAATATTAATAGATATCTGCAAACTCCTTTGATGAAATTAATCTGCAAATATCGATCTGTGGAAGTCCAAAAGGTCAGCGACTTTGGATTTATTCCGCCGGCCCCGAGAATGATTGACAGGACTAACTGGCGAGGCTCTTTCCTTTAATTCCCAAAGGTTATTGAAGAAACGTCCGTGACCTCCATTATGGAGAATGAATCCTTTATGCTCTGCTTTCCTGCTTCGAGCAGTGTCGAATGTAAGCGAAGAGGGAACGGAGAGAATGAAATATTGGATATTTATTCCTAAAAACGGATTCCAGAATTAATAAATTCTTTTTCTCTAAAATATTTGGCACTAATGGGACTTTGCAGTTTTATGAACCTCGCAGTTTTATGGACCTCATTGTGTTTATTTGAATGTTACAGTGCCTAACTTGATACAAGCTGTTGATGATGCTCGTTTTTCTGTCCTTTAACAGAGATCAGAAAGTTGACTATTGATGTGAACATGATTGACGGATATTGGGGGGAGTTAAAATTGGGCAACATAAATAAAATGACTTAATACATTGAAAGATTTATAAACTTAAAATAGGATGAAGATATTACAATAACAATAAATTTTGAGATATAATCAGTATCTTTTCTGGGATCAGTGATAACAGCGCAACAGCGACATCGTGCGTCCAAGAACTCTACTTACAAGAGAATCGACGCATCAGAACGTTCTGCGGTTTTTAAGCAAATACTTGGCCAACATCTGCCAATATGACATTTGATTTTTACAATCTAGACATTCAATCGTATGTTAACCCTATTCAAAATATTTAGAAACAGGCTGACTCCATTATCGTTTTTATTCAATATTTGACATTCAGTTTCTGTAAAGTACAAAGACAAGGCCAGGCATTAAGTCCAAAAACCAACTGAGGAGAATTTAACAGAACACCGCTGGCATTCAGAGTCGGGATTTATAGAGCAGACTCTCATCGAAATACTTACATATGAAGATGAAAACATGCTGGAATGTGCTCCAGTCAGAGGCAACAATGAATAATGATGTAGGAATCTATCAAAAAATAATTAAAAAGAAAGATGTAGTCAGATTACAGATTCACTGATTTTTGCAGGATTGTTATTACTTTGGTTTCCAGTACATCAGAATTTTAGATAAGAGTCCAGTTGTGACAGAGACATGAGCATGAGTTGTGACATGAGCAGACTTTGATTCTCTATTATTACACAAATTTACATACAACTGTAAATTAATACAATTTAATTTGCAGATCAGTGTGTCTGCTCATGAGCAGGAATGACATCATGTACTTGTGTGGCAAATCCTCTGGTGCATTTTTGTTAAAGACAGATAAAATCTCCCATTGGCATTTATGGGATTTAAAGTATTACTCTGATGTAGGGTCCAGGGGTGGTTGTAAAAATTGATTTTAGACGTCATAAAAGTAAAGTTGTCAAAAAACCATGTGAACAAATACTGTGTGAGCTGCTGCCCAAATTGCAAAACAGAAACAGAGTATCTGAAATGATTTCCTACCCATGATGCATCATTTAATGTCCAGGTCCACACGGTTGCCATTGACAGTTGTCACATTCCATCATGCTGCTGGTCTGAAATGCTCCAAATTAAAAACCCGGTTATGGCAAAGATCATGAAAAAACACCATTTATGAGTGCTTTGTATGGAGCCTGAGGAATAGATCTAATAAGAACAAGAAAAGTCTTTCAAGAATACAGAAAATCATTTTGTCGGGAAAAAAATGTGCAAAACATCAAACTCTACATTTAATTTAAAAAAAATAAAATACAAATAGCCATACAGCATTGGTTAAACAGATTTGATCCTACATTGCATATGTATTCATTTTCAGGCCTGTCACCAACACTTCACAAAATCAATAATTAAGTCATTCATAGTAACCAGAGCTTTAATAATAGTGGCAAGTAATACGATAAACACCTTACTCTGCGAACTCATGTGCTGTCTGCACCATGCTGATCCTACTCCTACCAGTAGAGGGCACCAGAGTGATCACCTCAGCATGTCGATGCGTCATACGCACAGGAGAAGCTCTAACACTGGCTGGTCTCACAAGATCAGAGACCTGCTTCCTCAAAAGCCTCCCAGCTGAACTTCTGCCTCGATTCACAAAGACCGCCGTCCAGCTGGGAAGCTTTGGAGTGCTAAACTCCCAAGCTCGCACTTCAACCTGACTCTGGTTTAATGTAGCTGTAATACGAAGCAACATTTATGTACATTACAAACAGGCCGGGCTGTTCTGAGTCATACACAAACACATCAAAAGGTATTTGGTTGCTGACAGCCACAGGACAGCTTTGGAGCATTGCTAATATAAAGGACATTAGTGCAAGTGCAAATGCAACCCACTTCCCCACCCATGAAAAAAAAAAAAAAATGGCAGAAGTATGGTAAACAAAATGTTGGTGACAAAACTCTATGAAACAGTGGCAACGTGCAAGCTCTATAATAGAAGCGTACATCAGGAAATGTTTTCTCGACCTTATAAATCCTTCAATTCAGACTCTCCAAACACTCTCCCAGCCAAACCACGAGGAAAGAGTGAAGCACGCGATAGCATTTGTGCTAAACAGGGGAGAAAAAACAAACAAACTCAGTATGCTGGTACAAATTCACAGACTGAAAAACAACTGAGCAACAGAAGAAAGATGATGGGTTCTTTAACATGGCCTGGATTTTAAAGCGCTAAAATCCAGTTAATAAGTCCATAATTGAGGACTAAATACCCTTGAATGACTTTAACACTGCGACTTATTTAGGGTGAGTGAGAGTAAAGCTGAGCGTGAAGCTGGGAGACATGAGTCTGGAAAGGTTCCACTAATGGAATAATGCCAACAAACGACCACATTTGTGGTCCATTCCAGCCAATTTAAGCTCCATAAGCTCATTTAAGCTCCCATTAATCTTAAAGGTCAGATACAAACTGTGATCCATCCTCTCATTTTCTTGTAGTCAATCACATATTGTGAAGAATGCAATGCTCTTAAAAATAACATCTCTTTAACAGTTATACAAAACTTTGGCAAGGAAGAGGAACCGTTTTTTCTTTTTTGCTGGGACCAGCCAAACAAGTTGGGATTCAAATGTTACAGCAGTGGATGGCTTGTCACAAACAACCAAGACCATCATGTGTATCTCCTGCTTAGCACCAGGCTTCAGCCTCCAAGATCAACGTGTTCACCGATACACATTCACGTCTCTATCGACAGCGAAAACCAAAGATTTTTACCTCCGAAGCAGATGTGGAGATTTGAAATGACATCACCGTGTGTAAACGAAACTGTTGTGTAATCCTTTAAGGCTCTCTGAGCATCTGACCCATCTCTCAACAGATCATGGCACATGCACGACTACAGGGGGACTGCCGAGTATTGTGGAACGTACAGCACTGAAGGTAGGAGGGGTGAAACTGTCAGGACATGTCTGGGGCTGAAATGAGTGGGACAGACCCTAAACGAGAGTGATATCTCACTGTGGGATAATGTTAAACATCTCTTCATTCTTCATCTCTTCGTCTGAGTTCTATGACTTCTCTTTTTTGTGATGATTTTGAAAAGGGTTTGGAGTTTTTCCTAGCATGGCTGGGAGATGGAGTGTGTGGATTGTGCTTTTATGAGCATGTATGACCTGTATAACGCTGTGGTTCAGAGGCTGGGGGGAGGACACGGCTCCCCAGAAAGAGGAGGGAGCTGGTCAGATGTCAGAGCAGCAGGTGACCGCTGGCTGTCTGACAAGATGCCTGAGCTTGTCTGACAGGTTGGATCAAGTTCAGCAGGGGTGACATTCACCGGTGAGGACACATGATGGGGGGGGGGACTGTTGGGTGACTGGGGATTCGATTCTTTCACGAGTGTAGATGGACACAGGGCGGACGATGATGAGGTCATCTGTTCCTGAGGAGACGTCCCAGAGAAGGTCTCTGTAGCTGGTGCTCCAGTTTTGCCATCTCCCTCCCCATTCCCATTAGCTGGAGCTTCATCCTGCCCTGCAGGGCTCTGATTGGCTGCTGGGGTGTCTTGATTGGGGCCGGCGGTGGTTGGGGTCTGGCTCTTGAGCTGCGAGTGACAGAGTGGGCACGTCTCCTGGACGTAGAGCCATTTCTTCAGACAGCCAGCATGGAAGAAATGGCTGCATGGAGTGATCACAGCACTGTTCATGTCCTAGCAGGAACGAGCAGAAACATGGAACACCGTCATGTTTATAGAGCTCCTTTCAACATGCTTTGGATTTTAATATTTTTTCAATTTATTATTATTTTTATTTTTAATATTAATTGTATTTAATATCACTTTACAACCCCAATACATGCAGCTACGTAGCTCCTACCTGGTAGCAGATGGCGCAGATGTCATTGTACTGTTCCAGCTGTGCGTTGCTGGCTGTGGGGAGGCTCTTGATCTTGTTGACAGCGTCTCTCCTGAGCAGGAAGCTCTGCCAGCCCAGCTGGGCTCTCAGCCAGACGTTATAGTAGGAGTGTACCAAGATGATTGTGCTTCCCATTACGCTCCACTCCCCGAAGACGGTCTCCGACACACCGTAGCACACCACACACACGGCAACCTGCCGCACAAAGGGCGCACAAGCATTACAACTCTAGGGTTATATGACCTTTGGACGGCTCAGCTACTGTATGCGGGATCAATGATAAGATACGTTTGATGTCCACGTGCAGCACTCACCAGGAACTCCAGCAATCTGTACGTTCCATTAACATAATAGATAACTTCATCCATGTTCTCCACTGGAGCCTTGCGGAACTCCTCCACCATAAAGAGAACATAGATCAGCAGAGTACCAAGGACCTACAGGAGAGAGGAGGGAACTTTCATCTATCACTTCGGTGATATGGAAATCAGCAGCTTTTTTTAATACTGTACGACCATGAGTCTCTGTGAGCCTGTGCATGTTACCTGCAGTGAGGTGAGGATAGAGGAGGAGATGATGATGAGAAGCCAGAAGTCCATGTGGAAGAACTGACAGATCATATAGGCCATGTAGGCTGGGAAAATCAGCAAGAACAAACACAGAGAAACTGCTCTGAAGTGCTTCCACAGACTCCTAAAAGACAGATAAAAGGAAGAGAGAGTAGAGGAAATGATTAAAACAAATAAATAAATAAATAAAGCTTCAAGAAGATTAAAAATCCGATGCTGGCGGACAAAAAAGCCTGAAAACTTCAGATCCATATTTGGTCTCACTTGTCTCTGGACGCTCCCAGGGCCAGCACAATTGGGTCAGCTATCTCCAACATCGACTGCAGGATGGAAGCAACGACGATGAAGAGGATGATAGAGAGGAGGAACGCTCTGTGGATGACCTGGAGTTCAATAAGCCCAGTCTGGACAGCGAGGATCAGCAGCGTGATGCCTTCAGTCATCCCCCTGCAGGGACAGAACACGGACTTGCCAAAGACCGGCGCTACAGCCAAACACTGACAGGATCACACGCGTGTACGTGCAGGCACGGATTCAGACCTGTGCATGGTGTTGTCATTCATGAAGGCTCGGTAACCTTGAAGATAGAACTTGCAAAGTGTAAGAACTCCCAGAGCGATGAAGGAGACGGTGAAAACAAGGCCCAGCAGGGAGTATGGCGTACTACAGCATTCTGCAATACTGTGGGCAAGAACCGAAAGGCAAATAAACATAGATTTTCCTGGTTACCATTTCAATAAAGAATACATTTTTTTACATTTATAAAAAACTGTCACTATCGCTGATGAGCTATGATGGCTGCAGTGGTCTTACCTGGTAAGAAAGAGAAACAAGAGCCTTTCTCTTGAGGTTGGCTGATCTCTGGTGCTGAAGTAGGAGTAGATCTGCAGGGCAAACAGCAGAAGCCAGAAACACATAAAGAGAACTGGCAGGACCAGCTGGTTCCACAGAGACATCCCCAGAGCCAACAGCCCATAGACCTCCACCACCTGGGGAGCAGAGACACATATAGACATTAGGTAACTTGGGATAAAGACAGAAGGACATTAATATTACATATGAGGAAATCTCTCTCAGGATCGTTATGGCTGAAATGTTGTCACGGACCTGCATGTAACTCAGAGACACATAACTATTTTATTACCTGAGCCAGCTCCCTGTAGGCAGTTTTTGCCAGATTGTACGGTACCAACAAGTTGGACGCCAAGAAATAAATGACTTCAAGGCCTGTGAAAATCATGGAGAACTTATTGATGAAGACGATGGTCTCCAGAGGAACCAGACACAGTCTGGCCACCAGAGGGAGGAGGTGAGCAGAGAACAGCCAGATCCTCTTCGTCTGCATCACACAGGAACATAAAGTACAGACCACCAACTGACCTGGGGAAGTGATTAAAAGAACAAGTGTGAGCTTATTTTCATGCCCAAGAATGCATCATTCAACTCCATTTAATTCAGGTGGACAAGAGAATCTTTGTGTAACGCCATACCTATGACAGCAGTGGTGAATCTGTTCATGGACAAAGGCTCCAAATACACCGGTCCTTCAAAACCTGATTCTAGTTCACTGCGAACATAATCCCTGAGAAAAACAGGTCGAAATTCTCAATTTACAGCAAACCTATTGCAATATATACCAGTGACCTATGCAAAGATGTGCATCCTTTCATTTGAACAAACAGGATGTAAACTTACCTCGACACTTGGTGACCTGCAAACAACAGCAGGGCCGTAAGGACATACAGGTAGAGTTTAACCAGATGCTGACGGGGCAGAGTCAGAAGCACTAAGCTTAGGATGTAACCTTTACGAGACACACAGATAAAGAAGAGAAACAGACCAATTATTGAATGACATGACTGAGACAAAGTTCTCACTGTCACTGCTGCTACAACCCACGTTTTCGAACTTTGAGTCTGCTAAAGAGTGTTAAACACACAGTCTGCAGAGCGCTTTAGGGGAAAACTTTCTCAGTGTAAAAGCAACAGTTATTGCAACGCTGCCGTCCCCTTTAATTCTTTTGTCCTCCCACTGCACACATACCAGGCCTATTGGCTCATTTAACTAGCTGCAGCCCGGTCTGACAGCACCGTGCTCGTCTGTGTCTGCGTAGGCTGTCGAGATTTAGACTTAGCTGAGTCAACTTACTTCACTGCTACTGGTATAAAAATGTTACATGTGCTGATTGCTTGGTGCATGTCACTATCAACGGCAAAAGGATTGTTTTAGATGTCAGTACTCAGCACGCAAAGAAAGTGCATGACAAATATAAGCAAATTTAAATTTGCATATCTGACAGGCTACTATTTGAATAGAGTTAGAAAAAGATTGGGCTAAACAAGTAGCACTACATACGGAAAGACAATAATCCCCAGTTCTACTGTACTTTTGTATTTGCTTCATGATTAATCCTTTAAGAAGTGTTAATACAAGGAACTATGTATCTACTGACCTACATAGTGCAGGTAAAGTGCCAGGTACTTGTATTGAAATAAGGGATTATTGGAGAGGCTGGAACGTTGAATCTTCTGGAAAAAGGAGCTGACATCCCATCGGTACAGGACATCCAGCAGCATGATGCTGGGAACACGCAGGCCCACGTTGAGCACTGACTCTACGCGGTCCTTCACTGCCATGTCGTCAGCTTAATTTCTGCTTGGCAGGCTGAACTGACCCCTACAACAGGACGTTAACAGAGGGCACGCTGCAGGGACAGAGGCATAGAAGACATAGGAGAATTAAACAACAGTTACAGAGATGAGAGTAGATTACAGAAACAAATCAGCTGCATTTAAGGGGAAAGAGTTCAAGATTGAAGGCAGGTCACCAAAGACAGCAAGACCTAATTTCCTCATTTGGATAGAACACAACATAATTATCGACTGAAACTGAAAAGACAAAAGAGGCATTAAGGAAACAAACAATGATGCCAAGCTGATGTTACGGTATGTTAAAGTTTCCTTTTCTGGAGAGTATTTTTACAGGAAGACTAGCTCTGGAGATAGGAACTGGACATGAAACATCACCTACAAGTGAAGGACTTAAGTGGAATCACTTGATTGGGATCCAAATCAATCAGTGATGTGAGGGATACTTAAGATGTAAAATATTGGATGATGTTCAACCCTGTGAAAGAAACAACAACATCTCCAAGGGGTGGGAATGTCAACAATGACTTTCCCACGTTTCTGCCCTCACTGTAAAGTCAAAAATTGCTCCAAAGCCGTCAGTAGCCGGCTTTAATCTATTAACCTCGCCTCCTGCGTCTGGAGCATAAGGACTTATGTAACTGTAATCAGCAGGACCGTCGGTGCTTAGAGAACATCACTTCGTAGAATATGATCTTATATAACGCAACCGTCTAGCACTAGATTTTTGTCTATCTTAATAAGAATTGCAGCATATGCTGGCAAGATTCATACAACGTATTTTTCTCCCCTTAACATTTGCAACAAACGTCGGGTTACCCCGTGAACTCCAGTAACCTCCGAGTCTGGTCGAGGGGGGGTGCAGCTACGTCGCAAATGACTGCATCGTTTTGCTAACCAGACTGTTTTCTCTGGCGCACCAGGCACGTCCGCAGCTCGCACAACTCCGACAATCAACTTTAGTTTCCCTTAATATGGTGTTTCAAGTCGGTGTCATGTGTGCGGTCTGCATAGGATATGTATCGAGCAAGAGGCGGCCACTGTGGTCACATTTACAGCTAATGTAGTCACGTAGCATCGCATTCATTTAGTTACCTTCATCAACCGGGCTCACTTCCCCACAACCAACAAGTTCACTTAAAAATAGCCACTTCCACGCACGTCCAAATCCAAACTAATGGCTTTAGCTAGTAACTTTTTTAAATAACGCCTCTACATCCCTGTAGCTACGTGCAATCGTACACGTTAGCCTTGCTAACAAGCGAACAGAGAGCCATTCCGAGCTAGCTGTGGCGCACAGCCAAGACTGAAAGGAGGAAAAATCGAAAACTTACGTATAAGGGACGTCGAGCACAATACGTAGAGCGGTTTCGGGATATTTGTCCCGTCGGATATCGACCATTTTAACTCGACACTTCTTCGGTTAGGGCTGGTCTCGACTGAAGCGCCACACACACGGGAGATGCGGGCGATCCGCTCATCTCACTTTGCAGCCATTATGCTGAAGTACTGAGGAGGATCTGAGCATGCGCAGTGTGCTAGGCTCTTAAATCTATTGGCCCTGGGTGTGTTTGTGTGTGTAAGGTACTGTACATTTAATGTTTATTTTGTGGCCAGGTCAGTGCTGGGCTTTATTTTATATTTTGATAGGACATTCATTTAGTTTTATTTCGGGTCTGCCAATGTTAAAGTTGAAATGCACTAGGTACTATGTTCCTGAAGATAATGCCTTTTCGGAATTAACTGTTTTTTGCTGAAATTGTCGCTTAAAATCGCTTACTAATATATTAAAATGCTGTTTTGATGTGGACCCCAAAGCCACCTAAAAAAACAAACAAAAAAAATCGAGTTGTGGACAGAGAAGATCCTGTTGATTCGAGGAGCACAACAGTGTAAATAAGGGGGTGAGGGTCTGACCCGGGTTTTTTGTGATTTAACCAATATTTTAAAATAGCAAGTAACCTCAGCGTGGTATGAGACCTTCATATACCTTCACTTAATTATTTTTTTGTCTTTCATGTTTTGTGTCAAATGTTTGGTAGGGAAAGGTATTGTAACCATAGGTCTTGTCGACGTCACTTCCGGTGTCATTTAGAACGGCCGGAAAAGCAGCGCGCTGCCCGTTGAATGAAACGTAACGGCATCACTTCATTCACTCTCCAAACTTCTCGGTACTGTTTGATTACATTCGGTAAGCTATCTGCTAGATCCACCAGGTAGCGATGCCCAACCCTGCATGCTAAAGTGAGCTGGCTGGCTAGTTACCTCTCCTGTTTTCATGGTCGCTAATCACTGCTAGCCAGCTCCTGCTAAAAATATCAACATCAGGGGTTGTCAGTCTATTCTAATTCGATGGCCTTTGTATCCAGAATTAGTCGGCCTAGATAACACTTGTCTGTCATAAACGATGCCATGTTTTATTGACTGTTGGTTCTCTCTGTCAGTATTTTAGTCTAGCTACCAGAATTAAACTGTATCATCCTGACATATCTCCTGTTACTCCTCCCTTTTCCCTTTCTGTGATGGTGTAATTGTGCTTGTTTGATGCTGTAGCTGGATATAACTACTCGAAACTTTGCGCACTCCTCTTTAAAATCCTCCAGCTGCAGCGTGTGTGTGTGTGTGTGTGTGTCTGTGTGTCTGTGTGTGTGTCTGTGTGTGTATGTGTGGAGAGCCTTGTGTGCCATGTCAGTGTCAGTGATCATTAAGTGGGGAGGTCAAGAGTACTCCATCAGCTCTCTGTCTGAGGAGGACACAGTGATGGACCTGAAGCAGTCCATCAAGAGCCTGACTGGTGTGCTGCCAGAGAGACAGAAACTACTGGGACTCAAGGTCAAAGGTGAGCATCGGTCATCACACACAGGAAATGTCTGGGGGATATGATAGATTATATGGTATGATATTCATTTAGAGTTTACATAAGTTGGTCCTCGATGGCTCTTTTTTGTATTGTAACAGTACTTGTAACAGTACTGTAACAGTATTGTAACAGTACTTCAATAAGATATGTTCTCTAAAATCGCCGATGGCATCCATAAACTCATGCTTTAATGTACGTTATTGCATTAATGCAATATGTAAGTCCCAGTTTGCATTTTTCTGCCTGTT
>BJFM01000760.1:3290-19015 GCA_016586285.1 Arothron firmamentum | reverse complement strand
TATATATATATATATATATATATATTCATCTGTTTCCAGGCAAACCTGCAGAAGATGAAGTAAAGTTAGGCTCACTGAAGCTGAAGCCCAACACCAAGATCATGATGATGGGTACAAGAGAAGAGACCTTGGTAGGTAACTGGGATATGGAAAAATTACAGTTACTGTAGCTGAGTAATTCACCGTTGTGCCAAATGAGGTATTAACTGATAGTCATGTCTGATGATGTTTAATGTGTTGTGCTAGATGAGCAGCTAATTTAAACTTCTCCTGTGTTTCTTTCCCTGAAGGAAGAGGTCCTAGCCCCACATCCTGAGAATGATGACGTGGTCAATGACTTTGACATTGAAGAGGAGGTTATTGAAGTGGAGAACAGGTTTGATAATTTTACCTGATTTGCAGGTATTTTAAGCCAGCAAATCAAAACTGAATCTTTGAGAGGTGGCAAGGAAAAGCTATATTTATTTATGTTGTGAAACTTGTGTCTCCCAAGAGAGGAAAATCTGGCTAAAATTGCTCGCAGAGTAAAAGATTATAAGGTGGAGGAACTCAATCCTCCCAGAGAAGGAAAGAGGCTTCTGGTCCTGGATGTGGACTACACACTCTTCGGTGAGTTGCTTATTTCATGGAGATAATGATAGTCTTTAAATGGTGGTTACAGCACATGGATATTTCTAAGCACCACCCCTCAAATATTCCCTCTAAATCAAACCCAACCATACATTTTAGAGAAGATTGTCAGTGTGAGAATTTATTGACTGCGAACTGTTTACAAAAAAAAGTCATCTTATGCTTTTATATCATCTAATAATGTGTTTAGATCACAAGTCATGTGCAGAAACGGGCCAGGAGCTGATGAGACCATACCTCCACGAGTTTTTGACATCTGCCTATGAGGACTATGACATTGTCATTTGGTGTATGGAGCTTCTCTCATCCTTCTTTCTTCTTTTCTGTGTGCTGTATTAGTTCCTTAATATTTAGTTAGTAATTATTAGCATATTCTTATGATACACAGCAATTTTGTCAAATACTCAAATTGCACATGTGCTGTCTGTTTTAGCTGCAACGAGTATGAAGTGGATCGATGCCAAGATGAAGGTAGGTGTTCATATTTGTGATCTTGCCATTTCCACCCAGTAGGTGTCAGTCTTGGTCAGTTAAAGCAGCAATCTTGCGCTTTAGAGCGGAACAGCGGAAACATCGGCGCTTCTTTTTGTCTGTGTGTGCAGGAGCTGGGCGTGACAGACAACCCAAACTACAAGATTACATTTATGTTGGACAGTGCTGCCATGATCACAGTACACACCCCTAAGAGAGGGGTTGTGGAGGTGGGTGTCCTGAGTATGACTGCTGCAGGATCTTTACCAAGTAAAAAAAGTTCTCTGAGAGAGAGAGAGTGATATTCTGACCCATATAGTGGCATCACAGGCAATCTAAAAGGGGAAACTCGTGTTTTCTTATCTATTTAACTCTTCCCTTTAATGTGGTTTATTGTTTTTTCGGGATGTCATATTCAGGTGAAGCCTCTTGGCGTAATATGGGGAAAGTACGGAGAGTTTTACAACAGGAGGAACACCATAATGTTTGACGACATTGGGCGAAACTTCCTGATGAATCCACAGAATGGACTAAAGGTAGACCGCATCATCGTCCCTATCTCCTTCTCTTCCTTAATCATTTCGGTTATGATGCAAGATTGTTTCCTGTGTGTGATTAGATAAGACCATTCATGAAGGCCCACCTGAACAGAGAGAAAGACAGGGAGCTCTATAAACTGTCTCAATACCTCAAAGAAATCGCCAAGCTCGATGACTTCAGTGGTCTCAACCACAAACACTGGGAGAGGTAAACACAGAGTCCCATCAGCCCACATTAATAACACCAACACCTGGATTGAACCGCGCTGTGTTTGCTTGGCAAACACTTGAGCCTGATGGCGTTTGGGCCACCACATCACAGTAGCTGTTCAAGACTGCCTGAGGAAAGGCTATAAGAGCTCCAGGCCGAAAGCAGCTTTAGCATCACCAGTGATGTGTGATGCTCTGACATGTTTTCCAATGAAGATCTTCGAGGTCTGCTCTTCAAGGTAGAGCTTGCATAGATTTGGAAAATAGCAAGTAACCTCAGCTAGATTCTTTTGCTAAAATCAGGAGGGATTTGTAAGCTTATCGCTGCAGCGCCTGAGTAGTTTTTGTGATGTGGCCATGCAGCAGGAAGACCTTCCACCACAGCTGCTATCATGCAGGTGTTGTTCCAGTTTAAGAACAGTTGCATTTTGACAGGCAGCACATGATTAGAATGTCCCATAGTTATATTAAGACTGTGCCGATCGACTGAAGAAGAAATGTAAATATCTGTGTCTGACCCTGCAGGTACTTATCGAAGAGACAGCACCACTGAAGAAGAACGTCAGCTTCAGCGATAATCTGCACTACCGCTTTATCATCCAGCTGACGAGCTCATTAACAGAAGCTCGGTTCTTCGTAATTCTTGACAGATCCTACCCACAGTAACCCTCCAGACAACGCCGATAAGCTCAGGGGTGAAGCGGGCTTTTCAGTGACCACATTTGCATGTTCCGTCTCGGAAGTCTCACACATCTTCCTCCACTACAGCAGAACTTATTATCAGTCAGCGGGCTGAAATGAAATTCATATTTTTTTATTTAGGTGGCACAATCCGCTGTGGCCCAGCGCTGTACTGTATGCCTACATCAGTCAGGAATCTATCTGCATATTTGTCTGGGCGAGGTTTACAACGTTTTCACATGATTTATGTGTGTGTACCCTGAATACACACAGGAAATGAACCTCGGGGATTAGCAGGGCTGTAGAATTTTCCTCCCATGGATACATGCTAGCTATGATGCCTCACTGGACACTTATTCTTAGGGATAGACTTTTTTTTTTTTTTTTGCTTTGGTTGAAGCAGAATTCTTTAGCCTGGGTTTGTTTAGGATGTTTATTATTTTAACAACGGTTATAAAAGTGTTTTAAAAGTAGATAATAAGGGAAATTAAAGAAATTGACACCAAGGTTTAAAACTTTTGGCCTCTATTCATGGGAGAAACTGTTTCTTATTTGTGAAGATGGATGAAATTATTATTAATGATACGTTCTTTAGAGCTTTTTGTTTTCCTCATAACATTCGACAACATGGTTGTACATATGACAATAAATCCTTTTGTACCAATATTATCTGCAGTTGTTTTATTTTAAATGTCAGTATAAATCATCAAATTTCATCTCCATATCTTAGAAAAATAAGAATCGAAGGCATAAATAAATTGATTTCAATTACGTTTACAAATATATAGCAATCTTGCCGCCCTTCTAAAAACCAAAAGGTAGAAATAAATACTATACAAGCCTAAAACTGTTCCAATAAAGATTAGTGATAAACTCATTTCTTCTGTCCAAGTGAGAGAGGTTGGCAGCTCACTTCCTCGTTCACTCTGGAGATGGAGCAGAATGAAGAGAGTCAGTACCATGAATAAAGGAGGTGCCGCAATCAACACTGATGTTGAGGAAAACACTTACATGCAGCCGCTCCAGGGGCCAAAGGGCCCTCCGGTGTACCTGTCCTGAGCTCTCACGCAGAACACGTACTTCTTAGTTTTGACATTGACTTCAAACTTTGTGTTGTCTGTGTTGTTCACCTGTGTAAAAAGAGGCCGCGTGAAGTGTCGCCGTGACCAGCTCCAAACTGGAATATTCCTCGTTCTTGCTTCGCTTACCAGTATGGAAGCTTCGCTGTCGCAGGAGAGTTTGTGGCGGACCACCTTGACCTGGAAGTTCAGGCCGTAGAAGGAGCAGGGCTTTTCCCAGGAGTCGGGATAGCTCCAGCTGAACATGTTGGCGTCGTTCTTCTGCAGGTTGGGCAGCGCTCCTGGCCTCACTGACAGAAGTGAAACGGTGAGCAGGAGCTTGCATCAGTGCAACTGAAACCGTCTGCTGGTCCTAAACACAAAAGCACTCACCAATGTCTCTCATGTAGAAGGCCTTTGTGTAGGTTTCCAAACGGTAGTAACTGCGTATGTGGGCGGTGAGGAAGATGCGTTGCTGTTCCTCTTTGTACGCGCAGCTGTCTTCTTGACACCGAATGCCTGATCCATCAGCATCCAGCTCACAGGGAATCTTCTGACCGTTCCTGCAGTGGAGTCAGTCGGTTTGTTCTAAATGTCATTCCTATGACTACCTGGTGTGCTCAGAAAAGAAGAGTGAAGGTATCACCGTGCGGCACTGAGTAGAAGCACAGCAGCGTTGGATCTGGAGGCTGCTCGTGACCAGGAACAGTGAAACGCGCCGGTGTAGTTGGGTGCAGAGCAGTGGATGAACCCTGGAGGAAGAGAGGAGCTCTTAGAACCAAACCAGCATTCATACACACACACATGTCACACACTCGTCCCTCCTAAACTTGCCTTCTTCTGGGGATATTTTGTTCAGGATGATATTTTCTGTGTCCAGTTGGACAAAAATAACGGTGTGGTTGAGGTACTGTCCGTCCGAGCTGTGACAGGAGTAGTTCCCGCCATCCATCTCCTCCACCACGACCGTGACTTTGTTTCCCTGCAGAGCCGGCTTCGGCTCCACGCCTGAAACAGCAACACGGGTCAGCGAACCCGCGAGTTCAGCGGTCCCAAATGTTTCAATTGAGCAGCATCAGTTTTATTACCGTCTTTTTTCCAAATCACATCCTGGGTTTCGACATCGTTTCTACAGACGAGTGGAACGTGGTCTGCTGTTCTGACCTTATGAGGCACCTTCAGGACCAAAACTGTGAATCACCCGGGCAAATAAATCACCTGAATTGCGTTACGCTGCGGATGGATCAACACCAATAGAATGCGGGTAAGTTATTTGGGAAGAAAACACTGACCGTGATCCATCAGGGGCTCCACGCTGCTTCCAGAGCTGGCGTAGCACAGTCCCCCACACAGGACCACCAGGAACAGAACGTTCATCTGAAAAAACAACAAAGTAGAAGCTTTAATGTGAAATAATTCATTAAAAAAAGCTTCCAAATCCTGAAAAAAAAAACACAAGCTCAATCCCTCGGAAAACATTTGGGTTTATTTGAATTAGGCATCAGTGGTTAAGGTTTGCATTAATACTTTTGAGATACCAGACTGTTCCATTGTTATCACCAGAAATACAAACTAAAATCCAGAATCTTGATCCAAAATATAATCAACTAACATTTTTTAAAAAATGAATTAAATTAAGAGATTTACTGGCTTCACCTGAGATTTACAGGAGTTCTTCATGTTTCAAAGTAATTCAACTATCAGATAAGAGAATAAGTGAGCAGATCTTACCATGAAGGAGGATTTAGTCTCAGATGAGTGATGTAGATTGACTCAGTGCAGCAGAGAGGTGAGCCTGCAGCGCTGGTTTGGCTCTGTCTGAGCATCTGCATGCTGTCACTGTTTATATACAGGCAGAAGCAGAAGGTTGGAAAAAAAAAAAACCCAGGAAACACAATGATGAAGTGGCCTGTGTGAGGGTTACCTGAGAGCACAACCACATCAACAGAACAGGAACAATTCCAAATCAGAAAAAACACCACGTATTTACCTTATTAATCCATACACATTAACTCAGACATGGTGAGGAGGAAGGTCACCAAAATTCACCACGCACACAATGGCGCATGTGAGCATGTGGCCTGGTGTATGAGGAACAACGTCAGAAAAACAATATAGACAGAAACCTGCTGGAGAGGGAACTGGACACATACAACAATAACTAGGGAAACTGGCCCATAAACTTCTCAAGAATGTGAAAGCAAAAGTGTCATGGGTGATGCCTCCAAGGGGGCGGAAGAGGAAGAGGAATAGAGCCATTTGGATAAAATAAATCAGAAATAACGTAACAGACTGGACTTGTGTTGAAAAGAGGTAGAGTCGGCAATGGTAGAGGGCTGTGTTCTGCTCCCATGAGAACCACTCACACTGAGATAGTGGTGCTGTGTGACATTTTGGTGGTTTTACAGAGGAATTACCTGCGTATTAAAATCACAGAATGCGCACATCTGCTGGAGATGACATCACATCACCTCCAGCAGGTGGGCTGCACTCAGGTTTTTCCAGCAAAAGGCCAAAGTTGATGACTATAGCGAGGAACATGAGGGAAGATTGAGAGCCTCGCCGTCCCTTATGGCTCCCCACTTCCCTCACGGCTGTTACTCATGCTCAGCCCTAACCTTTCATGATGGCTGCTGTTGTGGTTCAGCGGTGGGCGGCTTGGCTTTCATTCTTCTTCTGCGCCGATGGCGAGCGGCCTCACGGCGGACAGTTAGGATTGTTTGCAGACGTGTTCCACCTGCGGCTCGATGCGTTTTCTGTGAAGCAGCACCTGTCCACCGTGGCTTCCTCCCCATCTGAGTGCACCGCGGGCTGGAGAGGAATTTCTCCATGAGCCGCAGCACGCATTAAAGAAGGAAGTTTATGAAAAGGAAGAAATTAAAGCGTAAATAGAAGCTGTTCAGAGGACTCGAGTATAGTGAGTAATGAGGATACAAAGGCCTTCATTCTGTTAGCCTGGATAGTGATGCGCTCTGGTCTTATGATTATTGGGAAATGGTTCAATTGTTTTGCTTCATTGGTAACTAGAAGTTAATCTGTGGTTAGTCTTGTTTCAGTAACATATTTTTAGCTTCTGATCCCTTTTTTTTTTTTTTTGCCAAATACTGTGTTAAGTTATTCGTGCATTTTCTCCTCCTTCATTGTTCTTTATGAAACCGTTGATGAGTGAAAGGATGTTTGTTTCCTGCGTTGTTCAGTTGTCTCCATTGGAGCTCACTTCCATGATACTGGAACTTCAGCTGACCGAGTGTTGGCTGTCAGCGGAAGCCTGAAAACAAGGTTTGCCCCCCAAAACCAAGGCCAGGTTTAAAAAAGGCAGAGCGGAAGAACATCCAGAGACACGGAAATATAAACAACGTTCGATTTTAATTAAAAACGTCCTATTTTTAATCAAAATATGCAACTGTGTTCCTGATGTTTCATCCTTTAACCATGTTAGACTGTGTCTTGAACATATGAACAGCCATGCTCGCACGCTCACACACTCACACTGAATTCTTCAGGTTTATGACACACTCTGATTGTTCCGTAAAGCAAAGTGAGATAAAGTATTTAATCCAGCAGCAGCTTGGCAAAACATCCATCCAGGCCTCTCAGTGAGGACGCACTGCCATCGACTAACCATCAGTACGACATCTGATGCTTTTTGTTTCACTGATTAGTTTAGCACACTTGATGATGACTATCTTTAATTTTAGGGTGTCACAACCCTGAATAACCCTGTATCCTCTGATCAGACGGTGCTGAAATGCAAATGGAAAAACACAGAAACACTGAACACCAGAGCTGCGAATCCATCCCGTGGCTGCGTCTTTTTTTTCCTTTTTTGTTGATTTCCTTGCAGATAAAAAGACTTCAAAAAGGGTCAAAATTCCAATGTGTAAAATCAAAACGAAAAGTTTTTCTCAGCCAGAGTCATTTTGCTCCTGCACAGCCAGCTTTTTCTTACAAACAACTCCTCAACAGCAATAACGAGAGAAGAGCAAATGAAAAAGAAAAGTCAGAGTTCTTTGATCTCTTCCCTTTTCACCCTCCTCCGGGCCAGAGATGCCTAATTCTCCACCGGCATGGGCTCCAGCGGCACCGTCTCCACTGCCGCAGGTCCAGGGGCTTCGGGCGTGTGTCCCGGTGTGGACTCTGCTTCAGGTGGAGGCGGCTGGCTGAGGATGACCTGCACGACATAGTCCCTGGAGATGTTGAGCTGGTCCAAGCGCAGTCTGTCTGTCAGCGGCCTTCCCGAGAAGAACCAGCGCTGGGTGGAGGCGGGCACGCCCTCGTGGCTCTGGAGGCGACGCTTCATCACGCCCACCGTGTCCGTGGATCGGACCGCCAGGCGGAGGTCGCGGCCTGTGGAGAGGCGGAGCCGAAGCTGGCACTCGCCGCCCGCGGTATCGCTGGCGCTGCAGGTGGACGGGTCTGCAGCCCCGGAGTCTGGATCGGAGCCGTCCACTTCTTCAGAGCGCTCTTCGATCATGTTGACGGGAGGCGAGAGGCAGTAGACCGGCAGCTGGTAGCGATTTCCCAGTTCATCGTAACATTCAGTCAGAGCTCCTGGAAGAGGGAAACCAGCTTTTACCATCGGAATCTCCTACACACAACACCATCAGCTGCTTCATTCCTCCCATTAAAGATGAGCAGGCCGACACGTCGGGCCGGAGCTCCTCGACCGGACTGCGACAGACTGCAGCCGGGCTGCCTTACGTTAGAAGCAACGCCTCTTTCATGAAGCCTCTTCTGAAGAGACTGTCTCATCCCAAACGATCAAACTCCTGGATTTCGGCACATTTTCTCTTTATATGGTCTGTTTATTCACGAAAAAAAGTGGAAACAAAGAGCCAAGCAGACAGTGTCTGCGTGTGCTGCTGAGGTCATTATGTCACCGTGATTCAGATAGAGAAGCATGTTCTCGAGAGAAACCGGGAAACTAATGTTTTTAAAGGTCACTCAAGACGACAGAGCCATGGTGAGCATGGAAAAAGACCAAGTGAAAGCTTTCACGCCAACAGTGACACTTGAAAAAGGTCAAAGCCTTGATGGGGAGCTTTGTGGCGAGGCCACGATGAGTCAGCAGGGGTCTCCAGCCGCCTCTAATGGCTGGGACCATTTCACCTCAGCAAGGGCTGAGGGCTTTTGCACGGTCAAGCTTTTAAGGTATTAAAGCATCGGCGCTGCTCGAGGGCAGAAAAAGATTTCCAGGTTGTAAGCGCTGAATAATTACATGATTTTACTGCAATATTCTCCACTGAAGTGGAACAAAGGTATACCAGACTTCTAAAAATCTCCGTGTCTGCGCATCTGACTTCCATGTTTCTTCTTCAGTCAGCTCCACCTCTGCCGCAGCCTTTTAATGACTTCCAGGTGGTGCAAATACTTTCTGCGGAGTTTCATTCAGTGTGTATTTGGGTGGTGGACTGAACAGGGTTCCATTTTATCATTATATGTGATCAGAAATGCTCTGCACATTAATATTAAAGCAGAAAACAGACAAGATTTTGATTTACGAGTTCCCTAAAATGAGTTTTAGCTGTTGTGTCTCTCTTCCATGCTGACAGTTATGGTGCCCACCTCCCCCTTGAGTTCAACAAAGAATTATTCAACAAAATGGCAAGAAAACTCTGTGCTGATTAAAGAAAAAGCGATCACAAATGACCTTTTTTACCGTGTCACAGTGGTGGTATTTAGATGTTATTACTTCACTCTGGTATTTATTGTGTATTAAATATTGACATGTGATCTTTACTTTCATTAATACTGTCTATAAAACTCCCTACATTTCTAGATGTTTATTCCATTATGTGAAACAAATGAAACTGAAAATGCAACCAATAGGGTGCAACACCACTGAAAACTCACCATGATGGTGCTCTAAATAAACAAAGCTCTGCTGTGTAAAAGGTGCAACCTGTTGAATTTTGAGGTTAAGAAAGCTCATTTATGTGACCCCCCCACCCCCCACGATATGGTAACAAGAAATCTATTTTATAAAATAGCTATTTCTGTGTCCTGTATCTCGAACTGGCTCCTGAACCTGGCTTTCAGCTTTTAAACAGCATTTTTTTCACCCCAGGTCTGACAGGGATACCCAGTGTGTCCCTGTCATCACCTAGACGACCATTCTAAATTTACTCTGCTACATTTCACAGTAATTACAGTAAAAATTCGGAGCTACGTTGCTAAACATGCAATGCATCCTCCCACTCTGGGCTGAATTCGGCCACAGTAATCCTCGAAATGAGCGGCATTTGTATCTACTTCCTGTCAAAACGGTGTCAGCGCAGTGTCATCTGGCAGCCATTTCACCAGCCAGAGCTTCCTGATTGCACACAGACATGTAGCCATTCGCTGTTGAGAAACCCGTCTGCTTTGAGAAGTGCTGAACTGTGAGCAAGAGGATGACTGTCGCACATAGAGATTTATCTGTGGTATGCACATGACATCCCCAAACTGGATAAGATACACAAGATAAACCCCTGAATCACATAAAATCCAACCACAATGTTACCATGTGGCAGAGTGATGCTAGCCCCATCCAGGATGGCCTGAGCCAGCAGGTGATCGTTGCTTTCAAAGGCACTGGCCGCAGCACGCAACGCATCCCAGATCTCCTTCCTGCCCTCGAACGCTGGCGCCGTGTCCCAGAACTCATCCCTCTTGCTCCGGAGCTGGCCTTCAGTCATTGGGTAGTCACTTTTCCATTTAGGCCGCTCTCTCTTCAGGGGCTGGTTACGCCCCAGAGCCACTGGAGGTAGACATGAGATGGAAGAAAAGAGAAGGGATAAGGATAATATCCTTTATATTTTTGAGGAAGAAACTTTTTAGGATAGTAGTAATGTGATAGATTAGGTCTTATCTACTGCAGAATGGATGGAAAAAAAACATGATCACGGGGTTCCCACCAAAAAGGACAACAGATTCTGGATGGGTTCCATCAGCCACTGGATCATTTCTAATGGATGGTTGGGATCTCCTTTCTCATTTTTATTCAGTTTACTCGCTGATTTTATATTTAACCCATGTGCAAGAGGTGCAAAGTGCCGAGACGAGACGCCAAAGCCACAAGATTACAGTCCTTCCTTGGGTGTGGGAGGCAAAACGGGGCCGCCACAAAAGACGAAAATTATGTCGTGCCTGCAGGGAAGTTTAGACCTGAAAACAACCTACAAGTTTTACTGTAACTAAAAGAATGTGTTTTTCACCATCAGAAATAAAAACATGCACGTTTTTGCATTAACCTACTTTCCAGTTCATCGTGTCATCCAGTCATTGATTCACTTTGTTACCTTCACCCATTAGTCTGTTTTACTGTACCAGCAGTGGAGCAGTAGGATGTAGGTTCATTTGGGGATTTTTTTGACACTTGTGTGTGCCTACAGGAGATAAAACATCTCATGGCCTGCATCAATGCCACACATCAGGCTGCCTTTTGCAGAAAAGCTGAATGATTTCAGGGAGACCAGCAGAAAATTACATCAAAACAGTTCAACTTCGACCTGATTAAAATCTCCACCAAGAGGCTTTGAGGTCAAGATTGATCCACAAGATAGTCCTGGTCTTCACCACCAAAGCTACAAATGCAATTTGCCTAAACACATCTTGATGTTTAAAATACTCATTATTTAAGCAGATCTGCTTCTAAAAAGACACTCAAGCGGCTGATTTAGATATCATACATGCAACTCAGGAAAAGTGATGTATTGTGCTTTTCTTTCTGACTGACTGCATGAACAGACGGTGTAAATATATAGCTATCTAATTCCTAAAAGCTGCAGCAGTAAGTTTTGACGCGTCCTCCGTGAACTCAGCGGAACACGCTCCAACACTACAGGCAATAAAAACACAAGACTGAGGGTTGCAATTCCTGCTGCCTGTGCATTTAAACACCGGGAGCTGCAATAGTTAGCCAGACATGGCTCCGTTTAAATCAGATTTTATCACTCAAGTGCGTGTCCGTGCGTGCCGACTGGCGTCTGTGACCCATATTTGTTACGCAGAAAAGCTAGCAAGCTAACTATGCTACGCTTTAGCCGGCTAGCTTCGAACAGCAGCAAAGAACAAAGAGGCAGCGGCGCTCAGGAAACACCCCCACTTCAGAAAGTCACCGGGAGTCGGCTTGTGTTGCTTATAGACCCGCTTAGCGGAGCGAGATAACCGGGGGAGGCTGTCCAGTCTGGCTCTGTCTGGCTCGGCTGTACAGAGAGCGAAAGGGACCTCCAGACAGGACAGCAGGAAGGGAACCTAAAGGAAGCCCCTGCTACAAAAAAGGAAGGGAAAAAAAGCCAAAACACGTCGCTAAGTTACCTCCAGTTCCGTCCGAGTTCTCGTTTAAACTGCCCGAGGAGTCGTGGTGGCTCCCAACACAGCCACCCATGGATGTTTCGGCAGAGCAGCCCGGGCTAGGTAGCTCACCCCCCGGCCCACAGCTACAGCTACATCCACTGCCCCCCCCCCTTTTTCGTTCTTCTTTCTCACACCCTCCCCTTCCCCTTTCCTCCCCTCCCGCCTCCCCTCTTCCTTTCAGGCAGCGGGCATCATCATCGTCTGCATCTGCGGAGAGAAGGACCGTGGGACTCATCACAAGGTGGCCGAGTGTCGGGATAGAGCGGGCGGGGAGGATCAGAAAAGTGCCCTGTTAAAAAACAACAACACACACACACACACGGGGAAAAAAACATGTCTTCTCTTTTCTGAAACCATAACTGATGGTAAAGTAGGGCGGGAATATGCACAAGTCATGCACTGCATTGCAAAAGTGCTTGTTTGTTTGCAGATGTGCACGCAGCCTACTTTGAAACACGTGGGCTGCAGCGGCAGCAGTACTTTAGGTGCTGCAGGAAAGATGTGTCGACCAGATTTGCTTTGCAGCAAGGCCCAAGTGGTTGAT
Organism: Arothron firmamentum; assembly: GCA_016586285.1. Lineage (NCBI taxonomy): Eukaryota > Metazoa > Chordata > Actinopteri > Tetraodontiformes > Tetraodontidae > Arothron > Arothron firmamentum. Next base: position 6,545 of record BJFM01000760.1, on the reverse strand, counting down.
AATTGTAGATTTGGTGGAGCCAGGACTGTGGGGAAGCACCAGTAATAATCTGCAACACAGTATTACTGGCACAAACAGTCAAGAGGACCCGGTTTGTGGGGGGCTAAATACTGGGTATAGGCTCTGTGACAGGCAGAGAAGGAGCACCAGTACGGTCATGTTAGTCTTGGGTTTGAAACTTTATGCAGCCAAGAAAGAGGGAGAAACTTGGAAAAACCAAATCACGATTGTAATGTTCACTGACGTTTGAGTGCTTTAACCAGAATAAACCCCTGAATGCAACTGAGATCGTTATTGTGAAATACGATTCAACAAGTTCTTCATCTCTCTGTCACAGTAATATTTATTTTTCAGGGTTAAGTGGCAGCATATGTGCGGATGTTTCCAATTCCATCTTCTCACACAGCTGGATCTCTGCTCTTTATTTATATACAGCACCTCTTCCATATGTCTGTGTGTGAGTTCTGAAAGGTTGCCCCCTGTGAACCACGTGGACATGCTCCTGCATGGCAGCTATCTTTAGAGCCGCTCAAGAGACACTTGAGCGTAACGCGAGACCCACATGTGGGCCAGCCAAGATAATTTTACAACAAAAGGATGTCTGGAATTACAAGTATTTCCCATTACGGAGAACTGGGAGTGCAGGAGAGAGGGTGCCCAGGGACCTCGTTTCTGAGGGCCTACAATGACGTAAGGCGATGCAACAAGCTCACGCATGTCTCGCTGTTGTCCGCGATGAAGGTCACAGCAGGAGACTGAGCAGGGTCCTCTGTGCTGCCTTCGCATGAACAGGGTCTTTCATGATGTTCCGTTCTGGAGGAGATGCCCCAGGAGACAGAGGGAGTGAGTATCAAGGAGACTTTTTTCCAGAATCTCAAAATAAAAGGCATAAATGACATATGGATGATAAATGTGTTGCGTGTGTACTGTAGCGTGGACGCCACTGTTCTGATTTTAGATTACAATACACTAATGCAGGTTAGTTTTGACATTTATAGTGGCCTCTAGCCTTCGGAATGTGTCTTAAAAATACATCAAGGGAAATTTTATTGCAATTAAAAGCGAATGCATTATCAATTTTATTTAAAAATTTGATATATATATATATATAAAACGAATTTTCGGACACAATATGTGCTGCAGGTTCTCCCTTGATTGCAGATGCTTGGAGTCAGTCCTGCTGTTGCAGGACCTCGCCACTAGATTGAGCTGCAGAGTTGGAATTGCAGATTTCGCGTTCAGAAACGAGCGAACTAGAGGACCATGTCAGCACTTGTAATTTCGGTTGACACATCTGCGGTAGCATAGAGATGATGGAGAAACCTGCTGCGGTTCAACAGGTACACCAGCGGGGGATCCATCAGTCCCTCTCCTCTCCTCAGCCCTTCATCCGGCTCAAAGTTCCATTTTCAGACGGATTACAAAAAACTTCCAGCTACAAAAGAACCCGTTATTGCCTGATAATGGAGAGCAGTCTTCTCATAGACTTCGGAAGTTTGTTATCTTACAATTCCCTCTAATCTCGCTGCTGCTTCTCACGCTATCTACACCCTTTCTTTCTCCCGTTTGTCTCCTTTTTTCCGCAGAACCCCCTCCCCTTCCCCCTCTTCCATCACTTAAACAGAGCCGCTGACGTGGGAGTTAATGGGCTTGTCATTGATTTGCTCTTAAAACTCATGTCGGACTTTAAGTGTCCAGTCTTACATCTGCCATATAGTCCATCTTGTGCCGTGGGCCGGTTGTCCGGGCATTTGAGGATGTCAGGTGGCTCCAGCAGCCTCAGAGATAAAACGGCCGCAGGATCCATTGATGCTCCGTTATCTGTCGGCTGCTCCTGCTCCTCATCCCTCACATCCAGCTGTGTGTCGTGGAGGGATGCAGGCCTCACAAAGCCGATAATCCTTTCATTGATCACCTGTCACTCAGAAGTAACATGAAAGCGGTTTTGGTCGAGCTGAGAGCACAGAGGGTTTAATCCTCATACCGCAACCAAAATATGTGAAATATAGGAAAAATACAAATATAAATTAAGTCCAGATCTAGAAACACCACAATTGGAAGGTTACATTCTAATCTTGATGTTACAGGAAGCCAATATACTGGAAAAAAAATTGATTTTGTGCAAATTACAAGTCTCCACACCCTTTATTTTGGTGAAAGAAATTGCAGAGCTGGTGTCCAATGTGTTGGATTTTATGGTTATGGTAATGACGCTGGCAGACCAGGAGGGAGAAACAGGGATCGATCTTATTTTCTCAGGGCCCGGTCCAAAATATGTTGTATCCAGGTGCAAATTCATCCTGTCTTGTGTTTTGTGGGAAAAGATCAGAATTATTTTGGATTCACAGATGTCTGAGGCATTTGGAGAAAACAAATGGAACAAATTAGAGCTTTGGCAGTAAAGGACTGTTTGGCTAAGAGACAACAACTGGACTACTGAAGATACAAATATTACAAAAGGACCTGGAAATTCCGCGCACCGCCTGTGCGTCCCCTCGACTTCACAGCCTGTGGGCGGGGCTTGCATGACTGACAGTGATTGACGCCTGGAGACGCAGACTCCAGCCACGAGCGCCAAAGACCTTCATCTGCAGGAAGCGCCTGAGTCCAACCAGACGCCTCGTCTGGTTGAGACTCTGCGAACACAACGAGCCGCTTGTGTGTAAACCGGTCATTTCTGGCCAAGTCATGGACGGATCAGCGAGGCCTGAATGGAGGCGCAGGAATAATGACCTCACTCGGCCGAGCTGAGGCCGCATCCACCGCGTGAGGAGCAGAGGCTCCTACGTAAAGAGCGGTATTTCCACAGCTTGAGGTCCATGTTTTCCCTGCAGACGTGAAGGAGTGGTCTTTATCTGTCTGTGCGTCGGGGTCATTTAGGCAATGCTTTATTGGACTCCCACGCTCCATCAGCTCTCTAATGTCAACACGCTGGAGCTAAATCAAAGCCACATTACAGCTGTCCAGTTTGAAGAGACACGGTATTAAAACATCAACACGGCCATAATTGCGTGAATTACTGCGGCTGGAAAAGGGTGTGTTTGACTCTGTTTTAAGAGAGAGAGATGGAGGCATTGGAGGACGGCTAAGTTGACCTCCTCTGACTAATTTTGGGCATGACTGCTGCAGCACCGGTGGCTTCGTCCATCTTATCATTCCACGGTCTGGCTGCCTTGCCTCATGTTGCGCATGTGTGTGTGTGTGTGTGTGTGTGTGTGTGTGTGTGTGTGTGTGTGTGTGTGTGTGTGTGTGTGT
>BJFM01000758.1:66491-81491 GCA_016586285.1 Arothron firmamentum | reverse complement strand
CTCCGTGTGCGCTTGTGTGCAGGGAGAAGACAAAGATTAGTTTGATTAGAACACAGAGAGCAGCCTTTATTGCTCCCTAGAGTGTCTTCTGTGTCCGTCTGGGCATAAATCTTTGTTCAGGTTCACCATCTTTAAATGTGTTTAGAGTTAAGTCTTTGCCATGAGGGAGCGTTCTTTACATGTGGAAAGATTTGCATGGAATTTCACTCACACAGTGGTTCTGAGGGTTCTGAATTGATTATGGAACTGATCATTTTAACATAGCACACACATCGGAAGGAGGGGAGAAGACTGTTACTTAATGGTTTTATGTTTTCAGCTGCAAATATGATATAAATTATTTAATAAAAGGCAGTGGTTTTATGCTATAGATGCTGCATGCCTCAGTCAGTGATGGTGTGTGTGTGTGTGTGTGTGTGTGTGTGTGTGTGTGTGTGTGTGTGTGTGTGTGTGTGTGTGTGTGTGTGTGTGTGTGTGTGTGTGTGTGTGTGTGGAAGGGGTGCTTTGAATGGACGACCCTCTCCCCTGCCTCCCCCTAATGTTTGTAGAAGAGATGGAGGACACCCTGTGACTGAGGGACATCTGGAACAACTAATGAAAAGAGACCAGAGCAGCTCCAGAATGTGTGTTCCTCTATTTTCATCTGCTTATCTGAAATGAAAATCTAAAACGATATTTTGTCACATTGTGAGGTTTCCTCTTGTAGATATTTCATCATTTGTCCTTACAATAAATCCAACTATGAGGCCTCAACCAACACAAAACTAAAATATAACGTTTATACCCACTAGAAAGTGTCATGCAGCTCCCGCTGTCACTATTCCTGCCTTTCTTACTACATTTTTGGCATCCATCCATCTACAGAACAGGAGAGCTCACCTTCGGCCCACCACTGTGATGCGTAATTGACCAATTTATTCAGTAGTGTTTGCACCTGTGAGTCGTGAGTGCGGACAATTGATCGTTTCACGTTGGCGCTGTGAAGTGCAAAACTGCCGTTGTGAGAACAACAGGGCGCAGTTATGGAGATTGTGCCAAATGTCAGGAATTATGCGCAGCAGGTTTTTAAAAAGCACGATTTAGAGTTGGCAGCTGAATGGAAAGCAATCGTGTCCTGGAGTCATGTTTTCACCTCTTGAAGGCTGGGATGTTTGTTGTTGTCGTTCAGTTTTATTTTCGTTGTCTTTATTTTTTGCCAATTTAGCAAGATTTGGTAGCAGACTTTTCCTCTAACTCAAAAAATATGTAATCACTGTAAAAAAAAAACAAAAAACAAACAAAAAAAACCCCAACATAAACTTCAGTACTGGTCGTGATGATGGCAGTACACATGTGCAACAGATGTTGTCTGCCGTAGCGACATTGATCGGCATCGATAATTGATCCGCAGACCCGCCGCTTGTAAGATCAATCTGAGCACTGATGTCGCTCCCCCGCTGGGGTGTGAAGCAGTCAATCATGCATGTCAACGCTCTGTCTATACATTTTTCTCCTGCCGTTACTGCTGTGTGTGCGTCCCGACACGTGCCGCGCCTCCTGGGGCACATCTTTCAGAGCTCATCCCCGTCGATGAGCCCAAATGTGCAGCCGTACCCAGAGCGGGCGCACCTCTGCATCGACGCAGGTGCGGATTTTTCGGCTGCACGCCTGTATGGCCACACGTACATATCGACCCCACTCACACTCTAACTCATTGTGCGTCCATTTGCGTGGATAGCCGTAGATTTATCCGTACTGTCGGCCAAAGTGCAGATTTGGAGGCGTATGGAGATTTACTCATGTTTTAACCCAGGGGTTAGCCATCACTATTGATTGCGACAGACTTAGCCTGATTTTAATCCCTGCTTGGCCCAAGAGTATCGATCAGGGTGCTGAGCTTTCAAGTGGGTTTAACGACCTGCCTTCCCCTCCTCCAGTCCCCCTTTTTCTACTCAGAAAGTGAAAGCAGAGGGTCGTTATTGCATCCCAAAGCAGAAGTGACACATGTTCAGCCCGTGACTCCCCTTCGATGACAAACCATGACAGTGGGATGTGAGAGTAAGTTGCTCATAAAATACGACTGCACTCCGATTTTCCCCTTCTGGAGTTTGTGCCGGACATTAGAAAGCCGAGTCAAGATGAATCCACACGGCAGGACAGTAAAAATACCTGCTGGTGAGTTACGACCACTCACCTAAGGGAAGGAGTGTCACTTTATGTCTTTATGGGTTCCCTGAAGACATTTATAAGAGACAACATGGGAAGTCTTATAGGAGCCCTGGTGCCCAGGGACGTAGGGAGTGTTGTGAATTTATAGTTCTATAGAGCCATCTGACTGGTCCAGCACAGTAATGCTGGTGAGGAGCCTTAAAGTGTTTTGTGTGTACGTGTGTGTTTGGCTGCCAGTGCCTCAGAAATACAAATCTAAGTACATTAGTGCTTGTTGAGACGTTTGTCAGTGCGCGTAGGTGCGTGCAAGCGATGCGTGTGTGTGTGTGTGTGTGTGTGTGTGTGTGTGTGTGTGTGTGTGTGTGTGTGTGTGTGTGTGTGTGTGTGTGTGTGTGTGTGTCTGTGTGTGTGTCTGTGTGCGAGGGAGAGGGGGAGAGAGAGAGAGAAGGGCTGTGCTTGCGTGGTATTTCTCCTCCATTTGTCCTCCCAGAGGTAGATCAGGCGAAGGGGAAATAAATTGGAGAAAGAGAATAAATCAATGCTAAACTGAGCAGCAGTGAGACCTCCTAACCCTGAAACTCTCTCTCTCTCTCTCTCTCTCTCTCTCTCTCTCTCTCTCTCTCACACACACACACACACACACACACACAACGTGGAGCGTATACAGAGAAACATATGTAACATGAAGCATTATACATTCTATAAATGTTATCTATGCCTGCTCTCATGCAGTACATACATACATACATACATACATACATACATACATACATCCATGTCTTTAATCTGTTGAAGCTTTCTTGGATGACATCACCCTCTCTTTGTGACACACTGGACAGTTTACATTTACCGTCGATGATTTTTTTCCCCCCGTCAACATCTGGTCTTAAGCGTGAACAGCAGCTGCATGAAGGCATTTACAATATTAACTGAAACTTCAGAGAAATATTTGCATTGCATTTAAATGGTGTTGGCACAGCTGAGTTTCAGCCTTCTTCTTCTTCTTCTTCTCTAATGGTTCGGGTGACACCTTTGTCACCTTCACTATCTTTAAGGAACAGTTCAGCTGCTCACACACACTAACTTTGACTCAGCCGTTTGTCTTTTTCCAGAATCGGCCCTTAAATTTCAACGGGTTTCATTTTTTTTCCTGACACTTGATATTTTGACAAAGACGCAACTGCACAAATAACTTCCTCGTTGTGGGAGTTTTCTGCCCTGGCTTCACTGAGCGGTTCTCACTGAGTCGGGCTGCTCTGAACTGAGCCGAGCTGCACGGATGAAGCCCAGATTCAGCAGTTGGAGGGGGCAGGAGCAGAGTATGGATTGGGATTATGGGGCGTGCGTTGGGGAAAGGCTCTTGTGAGTGTTTTCCATTCAACCTAAGTCCTCTAAGACCTCCTCATCTCTTCTGAGAGCAGCAAGCTGAGATCTGATCTAATGCCGAGTGCCACATGTGTGTGTTTGGGAGAGAGACACAACACTTTGATGAGAGCCTGCTGGGGATGTGAGTGTGGATGAGTAATCAGCGAATCCAACGCCTGTGTGTGTGCATGTGTGTGTGTGCGCGTGCGTGCGTGTGCTCTCCTCTTCCCTGAAGGGTTGTTTGAGGGTATTCTGTGCAGGTTTTGCTCAGGGGGGAGGTGAGTTCTTGGGGTCTTTCATTCAGATGTAATTAGCCCAGACAATAGTCTGGTTAAAGCTGGAATCCTTCGAGCCCCCTATGCCTTTGATTGTGTGGGCCAGCTGTGGAGGAATGGCCATTATCTCCCTGTGTCCGGCAGCATAAAGAAACCCCCTGCCCCAGTTGCCCCCGTGTTAAGAGTTCCCACAGGGGGAGGGACATGTGCTGGTCACAGCCTGGCCTTAAAAAAATGAAAGCAGTATTGCCGATTTACTTACAAGCGAGCTTACTTCAGCTCACACTTCTTAAACTAAATGAGGATGCGGACAGCATTCATGCACCATAAATCTGCACCAAAGCGGGAGTTTCGTTGTGTGTTTGTGTTATGTTGATTTCTTCTGTTGTCTTTAACATCTCAGTGTTCTGCCTGTCCACGGGGACTCATGGACCCATTAGACTAGTGAAGAAATTGAATCTTTACAACACAAGGACAATATAATTACTGTTAATTTAACACTCAGATTCTCCATCATTAACTCCCACTCTTGAATGCAAAATAAGCTGCGCGGAAACGTAGACAGTACGCGCGTCAGAGCACAACATGTGTTGACAGCAAACCCGGCCCTCTGACTGAATTAACAGCGACCTCTTCATCTTGTAAGAACAGGGCTCGCATCGTTTATGCGTTATTAGGTCCTGTAATTGGGCAGCCAGTAGTTTGCATATTAGTCTATTAAGGTAATATGTTTTGCCTGTCTCAACACACGGCTAACCAGAGCCCCTGGCGACACATTTGGCAATTCTCAGAATTACACCGTAATCATAAATATGTGTATAATTCACAGTGGTTTAATTTACATCTCTGCATCCTAAGCTTGAGTAGATTCCAAAGATTATCCAGTTATCACTTTTGTGCAATTAGGTCTAATTAATAACCAATATCAGTTATTGCCCTTTTGTGAACTGAATTTGAAATGGCAGAGATTTGCACTGAGCCAGTGATCCTGCAGCATGTTTACCTTAAGGTAAAACATTTTTTTTCCCTTAAAGGTTTCATGCTGGTTGATGTTTTACCTCATAAAATTTAAAGAAATGCTTGCCAAGGACCTCCAAAGGGTCTGCAAACATTAACCCTAACCCTTTCTAAAGGCTGAGTTTTGATTTTGTTTGCCTATTTGTTTGTTTGTTTGTTTGTTTAATCAACATGGGAGGAATTCGTGGAATTAAATCCTTTATATGTAAAATTACTGGTATCTTCCTCTGGACCAAAAAAAATACTGTCTTGAGACTGAGCTGTAGAGGGGAGAAGCCGATCCTCACGCCAGTGTGGGCGCATCCATCTCAAAGTTTACCCAACAAGCAGGTGGGAGGCTGCACAGAGGGGGTGTGAAGGCTGAAGGGACCATTCTTTAGTCTCCTGTTTTTGGCCCCTAGCTGCCCTCTCCGCTCACCCCCCATTATTTGTCCCGGCGGCAGAGTGCGCAGACCCCAATGGGTTCTTTGGAACGGGACGAAAAGAGGGAGCGAATTGCAGCTGTGACGTGGGCGTTGTTCCATTCACCGCGTTCGCCATAGCAACGGGGCAGAGACCCTGGAAGCACGCAGCCCCTCTCTCTGGACTGCGTCCTGGAGGCATGAGAGGCAGCTGGAAGTTTCGTGTAGCAAAATATCACTTAAATCCACGGAAACGTGCCTCATATCAAGGTTGTAACATGTGGTAATTGGACTCAAGCAAACAATTCTCGTGGGCACTACATAGATTAATACGCTGTGCGTGCGCAACTTTTACGCAGCGTTTTGACGCACGACATATATAAATGTGACCTACTGACCCAAATGTTTTATAAAATGCTTTCTCATAAACAAAACTGCTCTGTCTCGGGTCGTTTCGGCGTTTATCTCTTCACTTTGCACCTCAGCGTGCTGCAGGACTGCTACTAGTATTGTTGGCAGAGCGATTGGGGTTTCTGTACAATCTCCCGTGACCAATGAGCGGGGTGCTGTCAGGGGTAACCACATCTGTCAACCGTTCTTGGCCAATAAAGAGCGAAGCGAGGCGGACCACAGGTGCGCGCCTCTGCGTCCCCTTGGCACAGCGCCCGGGAGATGCTGGAGAGAGACGCCTAGCTGCCCCGTGGCGCAAAAGTGTTACAGTCAAAGGCGGTCTCCTTTTAACTACAGTTATCACTCTGGCTCCGATAGTTATGGCGACCGCAGCGTCTAATCACTACAGCGTCCTCACTACCCCCAGTAGCGCGCCGCCGCCGCACTCGGAGTCCGGGAGCATGCAGCAGGCGGCAGCGTACAGGGACGCGCACAGCCTGCTCCAGAACGACTATAGCACGTTACCGGGCGGCGGACATCCCCTCAGCCACGCGCACCAGTGGATAACGGCGCTGTCTCACGGTGACGCCGGAGCGCCCTGGCCGTCCAGTCCCCTCGGTGAACAGGATGTGAAGCCCGTGCTGCACGACAGTGACCGAGAGGAGCTGCAGAACTCCAGCAGTCTGCAGCAGCAGCAGCAGCAGCAGCAGCAGCAGCAGCAGCAGCAGCAGCAGCAACAGCGACACCCTCATCCAGCTCACCAGCAGCCTCATCACGACGCCAGAGCATGGCGAACCAGCACAGCCAGCACGCACATCCCCGGCATGACGACATCTGAGGGACAGAGTCTTGTGTATTCCCAGTCCGGCTTCGGTCTGATGCCGGGTGGAGAGCAGGGCGGGATGCACCATCACCCCCTTCGGGACGAGGACCACCACAGCCACAGTCCGCACCTCAGCGAGCACGGAGGCGGCCCTGTGGCCCACCAGCAGTCCCTCTCGCATCATCACCAGCACGGTGGGCACCACGATCAGTCAGACGAGGACACGCCGACCTCTGACGAGTTGGAGCAGTTTGCCAAGCAGTTTAAGCAGCGACGCATCAAGCTGGGCTTCACCCAGGCGGATGTGGGACTGGCTCTTGGGACCCTGTATGGAAACGTGTTTTCCCAGACAACCATTTGCAGGTTCGAGGCGCTCCAGCTCAGCTTCAAAAACATGTGTAAACTCAAGCCCTTGTTGAACAAGTGGCTGGAGGAGGCGGACTCCACCTCGGGGAGCCCAACCAGCCTGGATAAAATCGCCGCACAGGGAAGGAAAAGGAAAAAGAGGACCTCAATTGAGGTTGGCGTCAAAGGGGCTCTAGAGAGCCATTTTCTCAAATGTCCAAAACCAGGAGCAGCGGAGATCAACTCCCTAGCGGACAGCTTGCAGTTGGAGAAGGAGGTGGTCAGAGTTTGGTTTTGTAACAGGCGGCAGAAGGAGAAGAGGATGACACCCGTTGGGGGACAGATACCCGGAGGAGAGGACATGTACGGGGACACCCCTCCTCACCACGGAGGACAAACTCCAGTTCAGTGACCCCTTGTCAAAACATGGACCCCTGAAGGAGGGAAAAATAATGCCTCCCTATGTTTTTTGGTTTTTTTAAATTGTTACCATTATCTGGACCCGAGCCAGCCAGCTGAGATGTTGGACGCACATGGTTGGGAATATAAAGCGGCGACCAAGCACCGAAAATACGCAGAATGGAGGGCTGCATGGAGCAATGTCAGACCGCGGAACTGCCGAGCCTTTTTTGGAAACATGGCTGGTTTGTGCTAACCAAAAAAAAAAAAACAAAAAAAAAAACAAACAAAAACCAACCCCGCCCCCCCCCCCCCAAAAAAAACCAAAAAACAAAACCATGAAATAATAATTTAAAAAATGCGTCATTGAAATGCTTCTGCCAAGGCGCCGTTATGTCATGATGTAATGTGTCATTTAAGGAAGGCAGAGTGGGATGTGGACATGCGAGGTCTGCAGGGGGTGGAGGGGGGAAACGTAAAAACAAGCTGGGGGCTCGACGAGAAATCATAGTTTCTGTGGTTAAATAAACGCCATCTTTCCATCCTAACAAAAGCAACATGAGAGGAAGAATAGGAAGATGCCTGCTGTACGGGAAATGATATTATTATTATTATTATTATTATTGTTATTATTATTATTGTTATTATTATTATTATTGTTATTATTGCCATCATCATCATTGTTATTCTTATTATTAATGTTATTATTAATATTATTGTTATTATATAATTTAAAAAAAAGATTAGTTAATACATTTTATTCAGAATTTACTTGTAATACATTATCATCAACCATACCAATAATAGTAATAATAGGATTAGTAGTAGTAGTAATAATAATAATAATAATAATAATAATAATAATAATAATAATAATAATAATAATAATAATAATAATAATAATAATAAAGGATGTTCCGTTTGCTTTCTTTCTGTGCTGACATTTATGTGCGCCTGTTTACGGTGTTTTTGCTGTTTGTTATTTCTCCACTTTTCCAAAATGCTGTGATGAGAGTGACCTCCAGCAAATTGAGAAAAAAAAAAGTCCCTGGTACCAGCTCTGGCCCCAGTGACTTTATTGTATACTGTGTAAACTGATTGACTCACTGACTTATTTGTGGGATGTATTTTGATTTTTTTTAATGTCCTCGTTTGTTCGTATGTTCGTTCAGTTTTCTCTGTCAGTCTGTGCCAAAGCACACACACAGACGCGCTTTTGTGCCACTTAAATCCTGTGACATAATGTGATGGTGCAAGATTTTTGAGGGGAATCCGCCACTGAATTCAGGAACTGAAGTCAAGCTGAAGGATGTAAATGATTAAAGTGGAAATCCGAATATATTAACATTGATTTGAAATTATTTCTGTAAACTTCTTCAAATGAGGCCTATAGGTGAAGTGTAACAACGAATCCCTTTGTTTGAATAATTCAATACGTAAAAATGGAAATTATATAACATATTAATATATAATTTGCTGATAAATGAACTTTTCATGATTTAAATGACCAGTTGTTCTTAATTCAAAGATGAAATCCTTCAGATAGATTTAAGTGTGAGGTGGAAGCAAAAACCAACAAAACCAAAACAAAATTATTGACCTGAAATCTGTGATTAAACGTAAAAAGGGAAAAAAAAAATCAACAATTGCACAATTTCTATATGCTTTTTTTTTTTTTTTTTTGTCATTAAATTGTATTTGTTTTCTATGAATCTGTAGTCTGTGAACGTTTCTTCAGGCTCTCTGGGGGGAAACGTCGCTAATCTGCAGTAAGATTGGCGCCTCGCACCAGTTCAAGCTGCATCGTAATTCTGGATTTTATCAATCAGTCTCGCTTGTTTGAAGCTCCGACGTGTTTACTGCTGCTGATGTGCGTGAATCCGTGTCTGAATCCGCAGTGTGACCGCTGAAAATGAAATTATAGGTCTATGATTCTAATTAGTAATTTCATCAGTATATATAAAAACCAATTTACAATCATGGCCACATGTAATTTTGAATTTAAAATAATACTAATAATACAGTAATTAAAAGAGCTCGGCTCACGATGGTTTCATAACAATAACTGCAGGTGCAGGACAAAGGTGATACATTATGGAATAGAATGTTTATCATATTATAACATGCATAATGTGGCCTACTGAATTTACAATACTTAATCACAATCCGTAATAAGCATATTTTTATTCAAACAATTTATACAGACATTTCCTATGTGTTCACACACGTGTACATTTGGATAATTGTGGGGAAATTATTGCAAGATAACACAATCTTTGAAAGCGTCCTATATATGAAAAGATGCATTACAAAAGAGCACGCGCGCACACACACACACACACACACACACACACACACACACACACACACACTAGCCAGTTTTTGTCTTCTTTTATGAGTTATATGAACGATTCAGACAGCCTGTTGCTGCCCCCTTGTGGTTAAAAATACTAGCGGTATAGTGGTAGTAGTGTATAAAAGAAATTATTCAAATTATTATTTATAGCTTTATTTGATAGAACTGTAATTTCTCAATCTGACAAGAATGACTTTTATTATTTTGACTGAAGGGCAAATGTGATTTTCAAGCCAGAGAAACAATTACATAGGTTCTGTTTGTTGTACAGTATATCGAATTTTTGCTGAGTTGTATATTCTTATTAATTGGTTAAAATGTGAATGAACCAAAGGCAAGTCCTGAAGCACACCATCTAATGTGCATATATTATAACAACCTATTAAAAAATATGGGGAACAAGAGGTTTAGCTGAGAGAAAAATGATAAATGAAAAACGTGTTTTGCACCGAACAACTGGAAGATGTCTAGCAAAAATAATTTATTTCAATGAATTTTTCTTTTTTTCATGCTGATATTTTTTAACTTAAATGTATATATCAACTTAGGAGGTTGATTTGAGAGAAGGAGGTGTATGAGTGTTTGCATGAGGTCAGAACCCAGGCCTCCAGAGGAGCTCATACCCTGGAGTCTGAGCTATCAGCCTGCCACCATCTACCCTCCTCCTCCTCCTCCTCCTCCTCCTCCTCCTCCACTCAGTCTCTGTATTATTCATATTTTTTGTTTGTGCACACACATGCGCACAAATGCACTCCCTCCTTCTCTCTCTCTCTCTCACACACACACACACACACACACACACACACACACACACAGAGTCACTGTACCACCTCTGACTCACCAGAGATAGTCGGTGTCATTGTCAGCCTTGAAACGTCGCTGCATCCTTGTGTGTGAAGGATCTCCCAGGGTTTCCGCACAATGGCCACAGCAGCGCCACCAGCCAAAGTCATCAGATATTATTCATCTGCTCGCTGCTGTTTGTCTCTCTTTCTCTCGCCCACCCCACGCTTTGTCTGCACTCTGCCTCCGTCTTCTTCTCTGTTTCTCCTGAGCTTCCTCACAAGCACAAAGAAGGGGGCAGAAAGTTAATTCTCTGGTATTGTTGGGTGGGCTTAGTCCTGTCGTATGATAGCGAGCACAGAGGGAGAAGGATTACCAGACAGATAGGCTACACGCCAGTTATATCCCCACATAAAAACTGATGATATGTGGCAGCACTTGCAGCCAAAGTAATCACAGTTTCCTCTGACTCGTTCTGCACCTTCCAGCACCAAACTGCCCAGGCCGTGACTGAAAACAAAAGGAAAATACCACAGCTCCATTTAATGAAATATCATGAGTAATCCACTGTGGTACAGGTTTATCTCTAGATATGGTACATTCGTAATAGTCTTATAATGTTACACAGCAATTTCACACAGAAGAGATCATGGTTGTGGTATTTTTCTTGTTTTGTTTTCTTATTTACAGTATGATGAGAGTCCACAAAAGCTTCAGCACAGGCACAAGACAAGACAACGCAGTATGGATTCTACAGCAGTCTCAACGCACACGATGGAGCTGACAGCTCCGACGTCCCCTCCTGACCTCTGACTTTTTGACTCTAACAGGCAGAAGCAGATAAAATGGAGCTGGGAGTCAACCGTTCATGTCTGAAGCTGTTTTCGCTGGAACACAAAAATGCACATTTGGACTTTTTTTTTTTTTTCAGCAGAATCTGCAGCAGAAAAGGGGCTGATTTTTTTCCCAATATTTTGCTCTGGAATCTCAAATATGAACAAAGTCTACATGCGGTCTCTGCAATATGCACGCTGAAGTCTACGGTATTGCACAGCTCAATATGGTTGATTGTAATAAAAGAATAAAACATCAACATGTAAACTAAAGAAGGGGAAAGTGCAGAGTAACATCCATTTTCTTTTCAGTTCAAGCCACTGTCAAAACTCAAGAGAATCGAGATTTAGTCAGTAAATCTTAAATAAGACATATGGGGAGGTAAACGGCACGCCGGCACCAACAGAACGTAAACAGCTTAAGGAGTCCTTTTCCATAAGGCTGAGTCTGATTAATGATGAGAGAAGGCAAGAAAGGTTTCAGGGATTTAAGACACAGAAATAAATCTTCCTTTTCTTAGACAATATGAAGGATTTAAATTAATCTGCAGCCCCCAAAGTTTCCCTGAAGGGAAAACTCGTGATTTTAGCTGCTGTTTTTTTTATACTGATGAATTCTTCCCTCCGACTAGAACATACAGCTACATGTCGATGCTGCATATGTTCACTTATTGTGGATGTTTGCATGAATCAGGAACGCAGTGTGGAATTTCGTGTGGAGGGAACCTTCAAGTTATTTCTGTGATGTTGGATCCCTTTCGCACGTGCATTATTATCCTGATAACACACAAACATCTGAATGTTCTGACCAGGCGTCATACTGCTGCATCAGAGGCTCGTGCATGAATACAGGAGAGAAGAGGAGCGAAGAAGAATACAAATTACCAAGGAGGAAGAGGAAGAGTGGCATCTAACTACAAAGATGAAGAGAGCTTCTTTCGGCGCAAACTGACAAAAGATTGTTAAATCCAGGAGAAGGAGATGCGCAGAAGCACCGCGTTAGTGCACTGCAACACAATCTCTGGAGTTAGAAAGCTGACTGTCAGTGCTGGGAATGCCACCTTTTTATCTTAACGCAATTCATCTGTTCTTATGCATCTATTATCGCAGGCTTGACTCTACATTATAGGGTTTTGCATGGATATAAGTGCTGCACCTCACAAACATCACCAATCCTGAGAAACAGGTACTCCTATGGAGCAGGCCCACAAGGAAACTGCGACTGTGTTGTTGTGTGAGGCCTGCATTGGCATGTACCAGCCATGCACTCACACATGACACACCTATTTAGTCCATAACCTGATTTGGATGCTTGATTGTGTTACTAGTCAAAAGCTATTGTCAACACAGTACTGATAATAAAGGGAAACATCATTTCTTGGGGTTATTAAGGCCAGAAAAAAATTCAAAGTGCTTGTTGCAGACCGATCCACAGTCGGAATCATTGAAATAGTTGTCAGTGCCATTAAGGGAGCGATTATTTCAGATTTGGAGAATGTGTTCCATAAAATAAAACCATAACAAAGGGGATTTCACACGAGAAACCATATATAAATTTACACTATATCGCTAGGTTTGCAGGCTATACTATAGTATTTATACTTACGTACAGCGTATTTAAATATTACACCTCCATGACATCTAACCTGGTCCAGTTCTGTATCTACACGGATAATTTCAAATAGATAAGTGTCTTTCCTTCATTTCAAGATGCTAAAAGACATGAAATGGAGGGACACAGAGGTGACATGAGATACAAAGGCATCACACGTGCACAGTTGCCTTGGCAGCGGCATTGTGCGAGTTAAACCGCTCAGCTGACACAAACGCTGTCGAGGAGGTAGGGGGCGTGTTGTGGACAGGCGGCTCGCAGCGCCCTCCTGTGGTGTGCCTACATGTGGGGTGTACTCTATGTACAGTGTGTGTGTGTGTGTGTGTGTGTGTGTGTGTGTGTGTGTGTGTGTGTGTGTGTGTGTGTGTCAACACTTGAGCTGGTCGATTTCAGAGCACTCCGTGTCCATGTCAGAGTCATACAGCGAGTGGCCTGTGGGGTCGCTCTCGGGCGACAGCAGGTCCCGCGGCGTGTCAGCGCGCGAGGGCTGTTGCGTGTTGTCCTGGAAAGTGTCCGTGCGGGAGTAAAGTCCCAGATCTGGTAGTCGGGATGCTGAATCGCTTTCCTCGTTGATGTCCTTGTAGCAGAAGTCCTCCGGGTCTACGAACCACTCGGGCCAGAATCGCCGGCGGATACGCTCACAGTACAAGGCCAGGTTGATGAGCTCACCTGGAGGGCACAAAGAGACATGAAGTTGGTGAAACACACTTAACAAAAAAAAAAGAGAGCAGAAATACTCCACTGATAACTGATAATTTACATGGACTTTTTCAAGGCACCTTTGATCAGCTGCTCTGGCCGGGTTCCAGGTAGCGTCCACATAGCAGGCGCCAAATGGCTGAACACTGCGGCGTCTACTGTTGTGACCTTAGAGCCCATGAGATATTTCTTATCACCTGAAACAAACAGAGAGCTTTGTCATCACACAACTTAACAACTGCTTAGTTAATGTATTTATTTTCACTATTGATCTGAAACAAAGTCACGAAAATAACTTCACATATGAGAGGTCTGCTGGTTAAAATTCTGCTCATTTGACCTTTTAGTCCTTTGTTTTACCCAACACTGGTTTCAAAGCAATTACGCAGTAAATCCTTCTGGACAGAAAAAAATAAAGAAACTATTGGATCATGTGCAATGTTTAACTGCATTTTGCGCCACTTCAATTCTGACACTATAGGTCGCAGTACCACCTGTTGCCACTGGGGGTCAGACTGGTGACGTTATTGCCTGTTTAAAGCCACTGTGGCCCAACGTGTCGTCACTGGACGACACTTCACTTTTCACCTTTCATCAGAATGTTCTTAAATTACTTTGAGAAGTGTTACTGAATGAACATAAAGGCACTGGTAACTTTCTACAAAGTGAAAAATTCATTTTCGTTACCTAATAGAGTGGCCAGGGTGCGCATGTCCTTCTCCATCAGCTCATAAACCTCCTCCCGTGAAAAGCGTCCGATCCCGTGCCCATACATCTCCCTCTTGACGATTCCGCCGGTCAGGTGACTCAGGATCCACTTGAGCACGTCGCTCAGCGGTCCGCTCACTGACAGCATCTTCTGGGTTTCCTCCAGGTTATCCACCCACTGACAGTACGCTATGGTCCTGTAGCGCAAACACACACCTCAGGTCAGGTCGGCCACTGACTGTTGCAGCTCAATAATAAAGCTCCTCACCAGTAGAAATGCTCCTCAACCATTTTGGTGATAGCATGAGACACGGCTTTCTCCTGTGGCGTCAGGCTGTTGTTGAGACTCACACCCAGCCTCTCCTCCAGGAAGTCGATGATGAATTCGGTGCCACACACTTGCTCCTGGTTGTACTCGATCCAAGGCATCTTTCCCTGCGGCGAAAGTTTCCCATCAAAGTAGTTCTGCAAGAAAGACAAAGGTAAGAGAACGACCAGAAAAGAACATGAAATAAATGAGAACAAAATAACTGATTAAGCACTTTTTTTTTTTACCTGATAGGGCAGGTCAAGCATGCGGAGGTAGGTCTCCAACTTAAGGCAGAAAGGGGACAGGGACGGGGCGCCAGTCTTGGGCCTGGAGAACTGGTGGAGTATGATGGCATCTTGAGAGTCCAGCTCTTCCTCCTTTCTGTGTGGAAAACATGGACACATCAACTGTAGAGCAGCTGGGTCAGTTTATTTTATAGATAGATAGATAGATAGATAGATAGATAGATAGATAGATAGATAGATAGATAGATAGATAGATAGATAGATAGATAGATAGATAGATAGATAGATAGA
>BJFM01000758.1:43694-60872 GCA_016586285.1 Arothron firmamentum | reverse complement strand
AAAAAAAAAAAAAAAAAAACAGGCCCATGAAATCATTTTACAGAAGTAAACAATTACCATTAGCGAAGAAAATCTGCAGCTTCCAATATTCCTCTTCAGAAAGATACTTCAGATCCTTTTGACGCTCTTTCATTAAGTCTTGTTTGTCCAGTACCCACTGCAAACTTTAAAAATATTAAACATATTTACTCAACACAACACTGGTCTCATTGTAGTACATCGAGCGAGCGGGCAGCTAGCATATAAACAACTACCTTAGCAGGCTACAGTGTTAAAAGAAAAGCTTTAAATCCGTGAAGACAATGTTTCAAGCTCGAATAATTGACTCCACTACAATAATAAAAATCTTGCGATTAATTGTGAAAGTTTTTTACACAGAAGAAACGGATCAATATAAACTGCTAGCTATAGCGCTCGGTTATCTAGGCCAGACAATAACCACAAAATTAAGACGTCACAGATATAATATATACTTACTAATGAGAACTTTGCCAAAAGTTTCCTGCCATGTCGGAGGTGAGGTAGACAGAGGCACAACTTAAATGTTTTGCTTTTCTTCACAAAAATATACTCAGTGCAGAATATTTATGTGCATCAGCCACTCTAAGAGTAACATGGAAAATTCTGCTGGAGAATGACGGCACATCACATTTGTTCCGCCTCAATTTTAGTTCCGTGACTGGGACTTCACATTTTTTACTTTCTTTGCTGTTGAATGTTCACTTGTCACTTTATTTTCAGTTTCTTCATAATATTGTAGAAAACCTAAATGCATTTTGGAATAAGATTAATATAAAATTTTGAACTGAATATGGATTAAACAAATCAGGTGTTGACAATTAGTTACATGTTAAAAACAGAGACCTTTGATAAAATATAAAAAGAGAAAAATGTACATAATGTTATTTATTTTACTTGTCATCTCATTATTTTACTGTAAATACAAAATATAGTCATGAAAGACTGCATTAAACATTCAGGAGTGCGTGATTAGAGATTTGATTACGTTTATGCAACTATTAAGGTTTAAACTTGAGGGCAAGTTCTTCAAGCATAGACAGAAGCTTTTCCTTCTCCTGTGGTGTGGACCTGGTGGAGGCCAGGGGCAAATGTGTTGACACAGCTTTGCGATCTGAAAAGAAATTAGACTTGAGATAGAGGGAAGCACAAACAAATTTGTCAGATTAAAGATATAAGGACATTTAAAAAATACATTTAAATGGTATTGAGACTTGTAAATAGTCTATTAAAAAAAACTTTTTTCAAAAGTCCTAAACACTGAATGTTTCTAACCCTGGAAAAAGAGTCCACTGGGCTGTTTTATAGCAGCAGCAGACACAGCAAGCCATACAATGGTGTCAGCCCCCATGGCTTCCGTCCTCAGTTTGGTCTGCATCTTTTGATGAAATGATGGCATGGACGTTTGAACCGCTAGTGGGGAGGAAAACAAATTACAACAGTTTTAGCCAGTTTTGGAAAATTCCATAAGCGTACAGAAAACAAAACAAAAAAATTCTAGTTGACAACATACCTGGTGTGTCTGCCCAGCCAGGGTGCATGCAGGAAAAATGTATCTCTTTGTGCTGAGAGCCCCATGCCTCAGTCAGAATCACCTGCTGTCTCTGTCAACACAAAAAAACCCACAAACAGCACAACAAAAATTAGATACATGGTATGATCTTTCCAAATGAGAACACTGCCAAGCAACTGCTGCAGTTAGATCTGCCTTACTTTGTTCTGAGCGTAGGCCATGGTGCCATCAAATGTCCCCTTCTCAAACTGCAGGTCATCCACGTTCAGCTTTTGTGTAAGCATGCCTCCTGATGACACAGTGACCTGGGAGGAGACAGCACCATACATGTACATTTTACAACTTGCAAGGTAAAAAAAAACAAAACAAAACAAAACAGCAACTAACAAATTTAAACGAATCATACTTGTACTGAAATCTAACCCACCACTCTTGGGTCTTCAGCCTTCTTTAACGCAGGTATTAATGCCATGGTGAGGATGTAGGTGCCTGAAAATGACAACATGTTTGTGACATTTATTTTTAGCTTTGAGATACACAGTGTGATTATATATCGGCCATTCAAATTGTTTCTGGTGGCAATGTAAATACATGCATTTGTTTAAAAAAATATATATATATATGCAATGTAATTTAGTGTACCAAGGGTATTTGTGGCAAAGTTCTTTTCCAGGCCTTCTTCAGTTAATTCTCTCTGGTTCACCATACAGCCGGCATTGTTTACCTGGTGTACAAGTTATTACATTATAAAATAACGCAACAGAGATCACGATAAAAAGGCCTATATGGTATCGATGTAGCACTTACCAGTACATGCACAGTATTGTTAATTGAGAAGTTGTTTGCAAACTCCCACACTTGCCTTGCGCTAGACAGGTCAAGGATGTGGACATAAACATTCTGAAAACACAAGCAGTTAGGATAAATGTTGCAGCTGTTGAACATTACAACATACGACACGTACTGCACATATTTAAAAATATAAGCAATGCATGTCCATCTGTTGGTAGATCAGATTTGTTTTAGTGACTTAAGAGGAAACTAATTTTACCTGATTTTTACTCCGTTCTACAATTTCATCTCTTGCTGCCTCTGCTCGCTCCTTGTTTCGACAGACCATGTGAACAGTTCCTCCTAAAGATTAACCAACCATGCGATTTACATTAAATGCCGAATCACACGTTGAGGTAAGACTAGAAATGTGCAATTAACTAGACAAATCAATTAATCAATCAAGATGAAAAATCAAGTGACATTAATTAGGTTTCAGACACCTACCTCTGTTGGCTATTTCCTGAGCTGCAGCTTTTCCAATCCCACTGTTGCAGCCTGTTATCAGGAAGGACCTCCCACTGACACTGACATCTAGGTCTGCTGGACAGAAATGCTTTGCTGCAGCTTCATAGCCACTCCTGACAGGGTCAAAGAACACCACAGTAAATCCATACGTCCATCACCAAGCCATGTGTTTGCACTTGGGCGGAGGTGAATTCCACATTCCACATTCCAACGGATCCCACAGAACGCCAATATGTTAAATACTGATTATTTACAACATCATTTTACTGAATGATGTCTGGTTTTTCAGGTGAAATTCAATGAGAAATTGTAGAACTTAGAGGATTAGGTTCTAAAATAATAATAATAGTAAATTTAAAAGTTAAATATTTTAAAAGTACCTACCAAAATGAAAACAGAAAACGCCTAATTTATCTGAATCAATAGACATTATTGAACATTGTCGACATTAGGTAACCAGTTACATTACAACCCAAACGACAAGAATTCTGCTAGTATTATAACCCAGTACCTTACTCAACACGATAGTATCTACTTACTTCGTGTACTCCTGCAGTCCTTTCACAAACCAAACGGTATTCCTGTAAAATGACATTTCTGACAAGTGTTATTCGAAGAGTTTTTCTCCAGATGCCTGCAGTCAGTCACAAAGCTACGATACTGTTTCATAAATGCTGGCAATGTTATGTCGTAAGATGGGCGGGGTCACGCTTCTGTGACCACCGGAAGTAATTACATGTGACGCCACAGTCCCCCTAGCGGGTGGACATGTAACAACAACAACAACAATAATAAAGATATCAAATGTGTTAGAAATATTCCTTCTAATATTTTCTATCATAATTCATGCACATATAAAGGTGAAGTTATTATTTGAAACATGACTATTGAGACAACTTGCACAGGACAGTGCAAGTATATCTTTCAGTTCAAGAAACACTGACTGCACAACATTTCTATCCAATGTCCCTGTATTAATACTTTTAACACAATCATAGGTGAGGATGGTGGTGTGATTAATGATGTAATTTTAGACAACTGTCACCAAACTCTAATAAGTTAATTGGCATGAACATGATAGATGTTTGCAGGGACATTCATCCTCCAGGGTTGGGAAGGTGTAACATTCCATAAAGTGCTACGGGGACAACGTGAGTATATAAAAGCCACATATGGACTGAATGATGTCAGTAACCAGAGCGTCAACATGAGCAGCAGTCCAGTGAGGATGTCTTCTTACCGCCGGCATTTTGAGGGGACATTTGCCATCCCTTCTAGCTATCGCCCTCGCATGTTCAGCCCCTCTCCAACCCGCAGGGGGACCCATCAAAGATCTACCAGCAGTAACCAGAGTGGAGGGATGACGGGCCACAAAGCAGATTCTAGTAGGGCAGGAATGGGCACGTAAGTGACATGCCTACTCTTAAACATTTAACATCATTACATATTTAAATAAATTGTGTATTGTAATCATCCATTAACAGCAGTGTAAGTATGGGAAATCTATGCTTTGGAATGTCCATGGGTCTTGGGCCAAAACTGGACCTTGATGCTGTTGCAGCAGAGAACCAGACATTCATTAAGACCCGAACTAGCGAGAGGCAGGAGATGATCAACCTCAATGACCGCCTGGCTGTGTACATTGAAGAGGCAAGCGACAAAAGACAAATTAAACTGGTTATATTTTCAGCTTTGGAGGTTCAAATAATTATTGATTAATGTGTTTTAAGATAAATTCCTGCATATTTTGGAATAGGTGCGAACCCTGGAGTCAAAGAACAAACTGCTGGAGACTGAGATTGAGGCGTTGAAAAGCCGCTATAGAAAGCCATCAGGTCTCAGACAGCTGTACGAGGCACAGTTGAAGGATCTCACCAGGGCTGTGGAGCAAATGAGAGTTCAGAGGGTCAGAAAGCTCAAAGTTAATGACTCCAAAAAGCCCTGCATGATGTCCAATCTAAAAATTTCTTTGTGATCTTTCCAATCCACAGGACATGTCTGTGGAAGCCAAGGAGGCAGTGCTGGGTCAGTTGAGTGCATTAAAGGCCAAATATGATGAGGCTGTAGAGGCCAGAAAGAAGGTCGAGCAAGACATCGAGACTGTCCGACCGGTAAGAGAGAAGTTAATGCAAGCTGAATGAGCTTTAATACGGTCAAAGGCATAAAACCTAATAAATGTCAATCTGCCAGGATGTGGACAGAGCAACCTCAGCACAGATTGCACTGGAGAAACACCTGGAACAGCTAGAAGCCAAGCTGTCCTTCATGCAGAAAATTCATAAGGAGGTGATGCATCTTTCAGCTACTTCTCCTTGAGTTTTCAACAATAGATTGAAGTTAGATTTAATATTTAGTCGGGAACTGTAATGAATTAAATTGATCTTGTTTGTGGCCTATTGAAAGGAAATCGAGGAGTTGATGCAGCAGATCTACTTAGCAACTTGCAAGGTAGAGGCAACATATGAGCTCCCAGACCTGTCCACTGCACTGAGACAGATCCAGTCTCAGTATGCCAGCATTGCAGCCAAAAACCTTGAGGTGGGATGTCAAGCTTTTGTTACAAAAACATACCAGGTATGTCATCGGGTTGCATTGATTTATCCCCCCCCCACCCCCCACCCCCCCAGGATATGGATACATGGTACAGATCAAAGTTTCAGGACCTGAGCAATGCCTCCACCAAACACGTTCAAAGCATGCAAAGTGTGAGGGATGAAATCACAGGCCATAAGAGGGATGTGAGTATGATTTTATACAATTCATCATCAGGACTTCACTTTTCTTAGCTCCTCTTTGGTGCATGTGCACAGATTCTAAGCAAAGAACGGGAATTAGATTCACTGAAAACGAGGAACAAGTATTTGGAGGCTCAGATTAGAGACGCTGTGGTGAAATGCAAGAAGGAGGAAGAGGATTTACAGGTAACTGAACAATTATATGGATTCACATCCACAGAATAGGTCATGACATTTTTTATTCACCTGAGTCAAAACTACTCAAATAAAACTATTCCACTAACAGGATTGCATCGAGGCAATTAAACTGGATCTGAAGGTAACCAAGGAGAAAATTGCTCTGCTGCTGCGGGAGTACCAGGATCTGCTAAATGTCAAGATGGCTCTAGAGATTGAGATCACCACCTACAGGTAAATAGATTAAGAGGAAATGTGCCATTTTCAGAGCATGTAACTTGATTTAATAGAATATCAAGGAGAAACTAATTGTTTATTATGTTACAATTTATTAAATTTTAAACCTCTCTGTTTGTCAGGAAGCTGATCGAAGTTGAAGACAGTCGTCTGAGCAGCATGGTCCAAAACCTCACTGTAACGGGAGGCGCCCATCTCGCTGCTGGTGTCAGCATGTGTGATGGTGCAATTTCAGATTCTGGTACCTCTTCACCTACAGCCTCCTCAAAACAAGATAAACAATCCAGCGACTCAAAGGTGTCGGACCCAGAGGAGCAGGGAACTAAGACATCCGAGAGAAAGACTGTCCTCATCAGGTAAAGGGTGGAGCAAGTGTCTGGTATTTAAATGTCTCACTGGTATCCCCTAGTAAATAAATCTAAATGAGGTTTCTCCACCTTTAATCCCCAGAACAATTATGACCGATGAGGGTACTTTTGAAAGCAACACACAGGAGCGCACCATCACTATTTCTGGAGCTGCTGACGATATTGACGAAGAATAGACGAGCAGGCTTGTTGCATAATCAATACAGCTCTAACAAATATGCTTCGAAATGCCTGCTCATATGTGGGTGAGCAGCACCCTGGACACTAAATAAAAGTGCATGAAAAAGTACTTGGGGTTTTTATTTAAATGCAAAAATTTTACCAACACAAAACAAAACTACACAAGTATTTCCCAATTCTTTATTTATCCCAAAGCAAAATTATAAATGACAGATTCAAGACATACGCAATACAATTTACACTTGATATCAATCAAAGAGCATTGCATAAGATAGCGGAAAATTTCTGAGTTACTTAGATATTTAAATAATAACTAATTCCAATTTATATTTATGAACAGTTTACACACAAGTGATGTGTGTGTTAATTATGACACAAAGTATAGAGTTAGTATAAAGTCTGGCAGCTTTCTGTAACCTATCAATAGTTGTTTATTACATGATAATCAAAAGTCATTTGGATAGTAAGGATTTAATTTTTTCATTAGTAATGATCAATATCAGTTAAAAAAAATTAGATTACCTCCATCCTAATATGCTTTGCTACAGTAAAGTTTAATAATGCACTTCACCAGAAAGAAGTTATAAAATAAATTATACATTAAAACATTTTTCAGTTGAGGTTGTCAAGTATTTCACTGATCAGTTGATGTGCATGATGTTGTGTTTCTAGTGCAATGGTTTTGGTTTGTCTCCCACTCCCCCAGCTAGCCGATAAACTGCAAGGCTGACCTCATGTGCCAGGACATCTGCGCTCTCCTACAGACAATAGAGCACATCTGTCGGTATCAGGGAAAAAAGCAACAGAAGTCAGTAAATTCTGTAAGACACACTCACCTGTGTTTCTGCCTCTGCATAAACCCTAACCACATCCTCAGTTCCAGAAGGTCTTACAAAGGAGCGAGCCTTTGTGTGCCTCTTTACTAAGCTGTCGATGGCCTCCTGCAGTCCCGCAGGAGTCACTGCCCGCCTCTCTGCATCTGTTGTGTCTATAACCCTGCGGTCTGCAACCTAGAGGATCATGAAAATAGCTATGTAAGCAAGGAATATTTAACAGGAGGCAGTTCAGCTCAGCTTTCTTTAAATCTTTGGAGGGAATTACAAGCAAGACCTCAAATCTACCTTTGTAGTACTTTGAAATATAAGGCTTCTCAATGAGGACTTTCAGGATAAGACATATTAGGCCTTCTTGTGGTGTACAAATTGAGAAATTGCTACATGGCTGAAAATAATATCCATCAGTAGAATGATTTTAAAATCTCAATTTCTAAAGCTAGAACATGAACCATTAGAACAAAAATAATTGAGCACCTTGACTTTGAGCTGCCTGTTTGGCAGGTCAGTGTAGATGGCGTCCCACTGCTGAATGGTCATACCCTTTATGGCTAAAATGGCTTCTATCAACAGCATGTCAGAAAGGGCATCCCCTACAGTCTTCAGAAGAAAAAGCACACATGTGTAGCCAGCTCCCATTATTATGGTGGTTTTCTCTAAAAATCTGAATCCCCACCTGATTGATGACATTCATAAAGTTCTGCAGCAGGAGAGCAGCTCTCTTTGCTTCGTCATTGGTGCTCGGGTTCTCCGCCAGGTGATGAATCTTATCTTTGGCTGACTTACTGAACAACACCTGTTCATGACACAAACACATTGCATAACATCATGAATGGATTCACTTCACATGATTATGTGATAGGCGATTTATGTACGTCTGTTCCACTCACAGTTCCATGACCATTAGCCTCAAAGTACACACCAATATCAAACTGCTGGGCTGCATGATGTAGGTGTTTCACTCCAGTTTTGGTACATTGCACTATTACCTAAATAGAGTGAAAACACATGAGGGTCAACAAAACATCACAATATATAATAATTTAAAAAAAGTGTTTTCTCACCTTCATAGTGTCTTCCAGATAGGTTGTTGAGCTGCCATTAGCATACGCAGTTTGCACCACAGCCAAATTTAAGTCTAAACCGGCCTGTGTGATAATAATGAAGTATGAAGAATATGCATGGATGTGTGCACTTTTTAATGTTTGTAATTAAGAGGACACCTGTGTCAGCTGCTCTTTGAGGAAAGTGCTGATGAGAGTAGCAATTTTGTCTCCATCCAGTAGGTGGAACTGTCCTCGGGAGTCGGTGTAGTAGTAAACGATTCTGTCAGCATCACCGTCAAAAGAGCAACCACGCTCACCAGGGTTAATCTCAATACCTTAAAAGATAGAAGACATATGCAAGATGTACTATAACTTTTAAATAAATGAAAAGAGGGTATATTATATGACAAAGCTGATTTTTACAGAGATGCAGATTTATTTTTATCATTCATATGAGGCAGTACATAGGTATAATGTGGTGTCTTATGATTGCGCTTCCCAATAGGTTTACATTTTTTTTTAATTCATATTGGTTGACAGTAAGATTTATCTGTCTCTATGATTATTCATATTATGAAATGTGAAAGCTCCTGTGCAACAAGCACACTCACCTATTGGAGCCCTTTGCTGCACTTTGACAAAGTCAGCACCACACTGGTGGTTGAGCTTTCCTTTACTGCCATCGTTGAATAGCGTTATATGTAGCGACTTCTTCAGGTGACTCTCCATTTCACGCAACTTTAAAGCCCCAATGCCGTTAGCACCATCGACAGCAAGGTGCTTCTGGTCATCTGTGCAATTGAATGCCTATAACAAACAGGAAGAAAGAGAGGAAAAAGAAGTGCTCACTGGCAAGACAGAAAAAGATTACAGTTTTTAAATGTTCTTTAATGTCATGTGCATTCTTACATTCTTTGTGAGCTGAATAAAAGCTTCGGAGAGTTTCTTATAGTATCCTTCCACTGTTGGCTCACCATAATTACCTTGAGTGTTCTGACAACAAACCATGTAGTGGAGCTGTGGGGTAGTCACCAAACCAAAATCTGATGAGGCAGTGACATGTTAAACAAGAAGATATAATGTTTAGCAATGAATATGAGGAGGGAACAAATTCACTCTACCTTTGCTGTGACCACCAAGTGCTGACACTCCGTCCATTACAGCCTGTGACAGTCTGGCACTGCTGCTTCTACGGGTATAAGATATGTGTGTTCCAGATTTTAGTTAGATATTATCACAGAGTTACTGTCAAACTAACAAATCTCAGCTTATATGCATGCACCGTCAAGGGGTATAAAATCCCAAACCTGAAGATATGTCAAATCATACCTAGTGTCTTTTCCCACAAATACATTTGCCTCCTGGCTCATATTTATGGCCTCTTTCCCAATAATGTCATTCAAAGCATTGAGTAAATCTTCCTGCTCTGCATTGGCAAGCTGGGTAGCATAGCCTTCCCATGCTGCAGTCACCATCTCCCCCATGGGGTCAATCACCTTCACCCCATTGTCCTCCTAGAGATGTGCAAAGATAAAGATGCAAGCAAGGTGAAGTGAATGATGGCGATGTATAATACAGGGATTGTCTGGGGAAAAACTGTCAGTGTGAATTTTTTTAATTCAAAAGATTCTTCCCCTCACCTCTGGGTTGTGTGAAGCAGTAACCATGACTCCAATGGTGGCCTTAGTATTTTTAGAGCGAAGAACAGCAAACAACCCCATTCTGAACATGATGTGGTCGAGGTGTTTGGCATTGTCCCTAAACCCTGCGGTGCCATACTGCAGGAGTAACCCTTCAGGTTTAGGGTGAGAATTGGATTGTTTGGACACACCCTCAAAGTCAGCCATCACTGAAATACATGAAAAGACAAAGAAATAAGAACGCTAATATGTAATTTTAAAGACATTCCATGTTCCAAGCTGCATTCATTATCACTAATAGTTACGATTTTTTAAAAACTAGTTGTCACTGAAGCCACAGCATAAAAGCGTTGTTAATGTATAAGACTGTTCTGTTGTTAATGTATAAGACAATCCTCAAGAAGCCACCCCAGCTTTTAAAAGATGTTGAAAATTCACTCACGGTGATGTTTGCAGTGCGGCTTTTCCCTTTAAATTGTTTTGTGTGTTCAGTCCACGTTCCTACACTCAGCGCCGACGTGGCTCAGTTCCGGGTAGGGCGGTACCGGAAACATCCCGCTTGATCAGCTGCATTAGTCACCTTGATCTGGCAATTTATATCGAAAAATCCTGTAGTATAAAGTTTAGTTTTTCCCCTGTTTGCTACCACTATTTATATTACGAACTACAGAAAGCTAATATGATGCTGACTCTCTTCGAAATTATTTTAGTGGACCAATAAAAATACGCCAGTACGTCACGTGATTCATCCGCAGTATCCAATAGGAAAGAGCCTTCCAATTCGTTGTAGCTGCGGGCATAACGCCCTCTATTGGCAACATAGAAATTCACCACTGTTTCATTCAAACAATAAAGCTTAAATATGAACAATTAAAGCATAGAATATATCTAAATATACATCATATAAATAAATAAGCATGTTTCTTATTATCTACATTAAAAGAAATTTCTTTTATACGCGTATCTTGATCATGTTTGAACATTTCAACTCGATTTAGAAATATATTTTTATACAAGCTTTATTTGAGCAGAAATAATCCATCTGCAGAGAACCTGGCGGCCAATGCTTTTAGTACGGGGTAAATCCTGGTGTGATGCATAACCTATATGCAGCAGCACATAAACTATCGTCACACTAACATTTTAAGCCTCTTGCGCATAGCGGCAACAGTTTTTGCAGACAACACTCGTGTCGCCCTCCATTTAAGAAGAAGTTGACTGCGACGTGTGATATTCATTCACCCAATCCGATCCAAACAGCGGGGGGGAGGAGATTCCAGACGGACATATAGGTAGGCGAAATAAATCAACAAACGACAAGGGGGGAGCAGGAGAGGAAATTCCCCTTTGCCTTTCTCTTTCCTAAAGCATCCTGCGCTGTGCAGCGTGTCCGATCACCGGAGAGCGCTGCGTCAGGCTGTCTCAATCTTTTTTTTTTTTTTTTCTCTCTGTCGATCTTAAAAGGACAGGACTGCATCTGAATCTCTCACGCCAAACGGACAACCGAGAAAGAAGCGCCGCAATCTGACGACCGCAAGGGGGACGTTGCGGTTGATTCTCATTTGGGAAGGGAAGGCAAGAACACGGATGCCTCCTCCAAGCGGAACATTTGACCGACCAATGGAGTGATGATCGTTGCCGTTCGTGAATAATTCTGGGACAGTCAGAGTGTGCACATTGTCCTGTTTTCGTAGCATAATTGCTGCAGGCCGATAAAACCGCTTTCATTGCCAGTTGAATGTTACATAACCGAGCGGCATTAGCTGTCCAGGGTGCTGAACCGAACGGTCGGAGGACTGAAAACGGGAACAGCCGAAAGGAAATTACAACCTTGCGTAAGTCTATTTCTGCAATAAATCCCACAGCGATATGGTATATAATTATATATTTACTAACAGGAGTCTTTCTGCTGGCTTTTCCGCCCACAGAGAAGGTCACAGGCCTATCCACCTGGTAGGGGGAAGCTCACGGAAACACCCGCAGCCCGCTGGGTTCTAGTTAAGAGGAGAGATCTATCATTCTCTCGTAATCTGGTGAAATAATTTCCGGAGCTGGTCGACTTAAAGGAGAGAAAATGTCGGGGCAAACGCTCACGGATCGCATTGCCGCTGCGCAGTACCAGCTAACGGGATCAGACATGGCCCGTGCAGTCTGCAAAGCCACCACTCATGAGGTGATGGCGCCCAAGAAGAAGCACCTGGAGTGTAAGTGTTGTTCTTGTTCCTCCTTTGCACATGGGGTGACACCACAGGACCTTCACTGCCTCAGATCAGCATCGCAGCCATCTCACAAACGCTAATTCTGGAATATCCTTGAAGATGTGGTGGCCATAAGAGTTGATTTGGTGACCCCTCTGGTGACCCTGGAGGCAGCCTATCATAAAGGTGACCCATACTAAGGCGGTTAGGTGAGAACTGGCCATATTTTAGGACAGACAGGGTAGGAGAAAAGTAGTTTAATTTGCCTTTTCTTCTGCCCCTTAAAAGTCACTTTCCAGTGTACCATTAAAGAAATGAAGGAAGAGAGGTATCTGGGAGCATAGTCACGATGCCAGCAACAAGCTAGGATCGTAACAGCATGCAGTGCGAGGCCCATAAACTACAAGCCCCAGCTGGTTTGAAATGATCCACTTTGTTTTACTGACACGTCTATATTAAACAGTGTGGGAGACCTTATGACAAGGGGTTTGTCACCATATCATCCGCCACACAGACTGAGTCAAACCACAGCAAATACATGACGCTATATAAACAGGATGAGTGCTGTCTGCATGTTTGATGTCTGTGTGGGTGTGGGTGGCTGCCCCGTCTTAGGCTTAGACCTTACATCTTGCGATCTGCTCCCTTGCTGAATAATTTAATAATCAGCCAATGGTCAGCTTGCATTATTTACACAACCAAAGGTGAGTGACAATGCCAGAATGCATCAGAGACGATGGTTTCCTCACTGTCTGCTGTCTCCAAGGGCTTTTCTGTGCTTTCCGCAGGTGAATTAATGATTAAAATGATGCTACTTTGATGGCTTCTTCTACTAAATTCACCTTTAGCTAGCATAAGCACTCCAGACAAAAAACCTCTGTGACTTCTATGCGTTTCACAGGGTTTTCATATCGGAGCATGGTTGCTTTCTAGGGCATACTGTATGTAGGCCAGTGTGCTCCTCTCTCATCATCAAGGAAGCTTAAAAATTCACTATAAGCACAGAGAGGCAGCACAATGAGGAGATGGACAATGAACAATTGCTCCACAAAGTGATGACAAAAGTAAGCAGTTTTTTAACATGGTTCCGTATCGTCAAACACTGCATTTCCTGGATTAATAACACACATTGTGACCTAGACTGGAAATACTTGAAAGCATCTGTCTGATTTTAATATTTAAGTTTGATTTACAGCACCTGCTGCAGACCAACAATGCTGGTGGGAACATGTTGTACATGTGTTGAAAACATTTGCCGTACATACAAGGTGACATTCAGCATGCACGCCCATGGCTGTAACCTAAAACAGGGAGGTCAAGCTAGCAATAAACCACATGTAATATCCAGTTATTCAAAGATTAGCATTAAGGTGCACAGGTACTGTTAGTGGGTTTCTGATTGAGAAAACATGTCTAAAGATACAGCCATTTATTCTGACATTTTAAATCAAAAAGCAGAGTTAGAATATTCTACCAGATCTGCTTCTTGTGTTCCAGTAATGATTGGGCTGCAGACAGACAGACACACTCGTACAGAGCACAAGGCGTTAGCATCCATTATTGGAATTGTGCCGTGGATTATCGTAAGAGTCTTTATTTAGCTCAGCCAATCCTCATTAGAGACATACACCTGCATGCCAGAGTGTGTTTGGCATCAGGCAATGATAGCGACAACAGAAATCATGGATTACATATGATGACAAAACAGTGTTCTGTTGAGGTGTTCTATTGATCAAAGATTAGCATCCTAACCATGTTACACCTATGGTGGACTATATCTCACTATAATATGCTGCGACAGCCGAAAAGGTCACAACTGTCCTCTTTCTCCATCTGTCTCTTAACTAATGAGACCAAATGAGGAAGTAAAGGAAAATGAGTGGAAATGATATAACAGGGTTAAAACCATAGGACTGGCTTCTGATGGTTCTTCTCCCACATTACCAGACATCTTGAGACATTTCAGTGGGGCCGTTACCATCTGTCTGCGCTGTTCAGATTAGACTCAGGCATCAATAATTAGGAGGAGATCAGACGCTGAGCACTGAATTTGAGACCATTTCATATTTCAGCCCTCGTGATGAAAGAAAAGGAAACCAATTTCCTCTGATCTGTTTTTTTTTTTTTTTTTTTTTGTAAGAGCTGGAAACCAATCAGTTCCAAAAACCCAAACATAAGAGTGACTCATGAAAATGGCATCGCGAACAAAAAGCTTCTCACAGAAACGTGCCGGTGACGTCGTTAAACCGGCAGAGTAATCACCGGTTGCGTGTGGGTCATGGGGGATGGGCAGCAATGAGGCGGCTAACACAGAAAGACCACAGCCAGTGATTAGTAACAATCTGTTTACAACCCTAACCCACAATCAGCATCAACCCCTCCCTGCCACCTCAGCGGTGCTCTAATTGTCTCAAACTCTACCTCTCTGCTGCGCTATTCTGTCGAGCATCACCGTTGCCATCTTCGGTCTTAGCTCGTGTTCAGGCAGCACGTTCCTCTCTGTCCGTTACTACACACATCGGCTGCATCGCTCTCTGGTATGCTCGTCTTCCTCTTTTCAGAAATGTACACTTTAGCTCATAAATATTTAAGGGTGTCTCAGTACACCTCTGTGCTGAGGTGCTGATGCAACCGTCTGCATACCAAGCGTCTGGGCAAAGAGACATTAGAAGTTCTCGTGGGGATCAAGAGCTGCTCTGAACGGAACAGCTCAGCTTACTTAATCAAGGGTTCGTCAAAGCAGTTGATTTTATGTCTGCAGTGGTTGGTTTACCCCCTCTCTTCTAAATTCAACCTTTGGAGTTCTGAGAGAAACCTGGACTTCCGTGAATGACGGTCTCGCTGCGGCTGTGTTGCAGACCTGGTGTCAGCCACCAACACCACCAACGTCAACATCCCTCAGATGGCTGACACGCTGTTCGAGCGGGCCACCAACGCAAGCTGGGTGGTGGTTTTCAAGGCTCTCGTCACCACTCATCACATGTGTGTCCATGGCAACGAGGTTAGTGGCTGAGGCTGAGGCGGAGGAGTCGGGCGTAGTGCATTTCATTTTGAGCTCCAATTTCGGTTTTAGTCAGCAACATAGGTCAGTTTGATTACTTTCTGTGCTATTCATTTATTTATGTATTTATTCTAGTGAGTGC
The DNA here is from genome assembly GCA_016586285.1 of Arothron firmamentum. NCBI lineage: Eukaryota > Metazoa > Chordata > Actinopteri > Tetraodontiformes > Tetraodontidae > Arothron > Arothron firmamentum. The sequence goes on along the minus strand of BJFM01000758.1, from coordinate 45,485 downwards.
TGCAGCAGTTGTGTATTATCACAGACAAATTAAACAAAATTGACCAGTGTTCCTTTGTTTCATTCAGTAAAAGATTCAAATCTGTGTGAACAAAGTGGAGCTTAACATCTTCAGCTACATGTGTTAGAGTTTATTGTTTTTATCAGCGCTAATAAAATGTTATTCATCAGCTTTCCTTCCTTCCTCTCTCTCTCTCTCTCTCTCTCTCTCTCTCTCTCTCTCTCTCTCTCTTTCTCTCAGAGGTTCATTCAGTACTTGGCTTCCAGGACCTCCTTGTTCAACCTCAGCAATTTTATCGACAAAACAGGCTCTCATGGTAAGAACAAGCACAGAGTTGCTGGCAGTGATTATGGGAAACACAATGAGATGGCTCAGACTGAGCCATCTGGCAAATAGGAGGGAATTGACATGAAATGACACGCGTAATTGCAGACACGCACACTCATTTCTGTGCACACTCGTTTACGTAGAAAAGCTGGCAATTTGAACTCATTGTCATGATCTTGTGCTTTTTCCAAGTCTGCGATGATGAGATTCAGTTAGACAGAAAGTATAAATTGGTTTGAAGTTTGTTGTAACTCAGCAACGAATTTCTGAATGTGGTTGTCACACACACTAAAGCGGCATAATTTTAAGCTAAAACGTATTTTCATCTAAGAGGATCTGATAGCAAAAACATGCAGCATGTAGCCGCAGAGCTTCAAAATGCTACTAATGGGAATGTTCCCGGTCGAAGTCAGGCCTGGTTGCATTTTCTACAGAGCAGAAATAATCAGCAGCCCAGGTGACAACTGGATTCATTCCACCAAGGTTACAATCAAAACAAAAATCAAGAGGCAGTGAGCTCTTTGTCCGAGATTACGATTCAAATATACCAACATTTACAGACTGCGTTAAACTGCTGAACCCTGGGTGCTTGTGTTTAGGTTACGACATGTCCACATTTATCAGACGGTATGGACGATACCTGAACGAGAAAGCCTTCGCTTACCGTCAGATGGCTTTTGATTTCACCAGAGTCAAGAAGGGGTATGTTTGTTAATTAGTATTATTTATTACACTTATTATTTATTACCATTGTACCGCCTGTCACCTGAGACTGCGTTGCGTTCTTCCAGCGCTGAGGGTGTGATGAGGACCATGACCACTGAAAAGCTGCTGAAGGGCATGCCTGTCCTGCAAACTCAGATCGACACACTCCTAGAGTTTGACGTATGTCGGCAAACAGCATCTGTCTGACGGAAGCTTACGGTGTCACGCCGCAGGGCATTGTGCTGGTCTCTTCCTGTTCTCAGGTTCATCCCAAGGAGTTGAACAACGGCATCATCAACGCTGCATTCCTGCTGCTCTTCAAGGACCTGGTCAAACTGTTTGCCTCCTACAACGATGGCATCATCAACCTATTAGGTTAGTGGTTGCACACCTGCAGCTCGAGGACGTCAGCATGGCACCGAACGTGCAACTTTACACTGCAGAGAAATACTTCAAGATGAAGAAGAGTGACTGCAAGGAGGCCCTGGAGATCTACAAGAGGTTCTTGACCAGGGTGACAAAGATTGGGGAATTCATGAAGCTTGCAGAGGTAAGAGACACCCTTCCTATCACCTCGTCATGGATGAAGAGTTAAGGTCCACCAAACTCTTTTTTTTTCCTATCGCAGACAGTTGGAGTTGACAAGAACGACATCCCCGACATCAACTATGTGAGTCAACACGTCTTGCAGCCCTTATTTTAGTTTCAGTCTCTTCCATGGGAGGATATAGTGAACACAAACACCACCAGTCCCCGTCC
>BJFM01000758.1:11630-38471 GCA_016586285.1 Arothron firmamentum | reverse complement strand
CCCCCCCCCCCCCCCCCCGCCCCCCCGCATGAACTGCACTGGCTGCATTAGCAGCTGACAAATGTGCACCATAATGATTCACAGTCGGTGGTTTATGTGTTGTCCACTTTGGCCTCCTCAGCAGATGTCTGCAGCTCCCCCGCCCCCTTCCTCTCATCCACACCCCCAACCAAAACTGACACGGGAACTGTTATGAACCTGTTTGGTGGTGGGTAACATGTGCAGCTTGTTGCCCCTCTTTTTGAAAGTGTTATCACCTGCTTCTTTAGCATCCTTGCCTGCTTATCCCCTATGTTGTTGCTATAGTGATTTGTTAGAATGTCTTCACTGCTGCCCTTTTTAATGTTTTTCTTGTTTTGTTTCATTTTTCACTGGTTTTAATGGTTGTATTCAAAAATGATAGCAGAATGAAGCGTCCTGATTGGTTTCCAGTAGGAAAGAACAGAGTAACACCTGTTTTAAAAGGCAAGCGTGTGTGGGGTTTTTACTGATAAAAACACGTTTCCCACTTTAGGCTTACATGTACAGTAGTTGAATAGGAATTTCACCTTTCCTCTCTGATTGATGACTTTGCTTGGCATCACCAGCACGAAGCCCGAGGTTGACTGTTTACCCCTTCTTTGCCCTCACGCTGCGATCGGAACGGTCGAACCTCCTTTGACCCGCCAGAGTCCACGGGAGGAGATGCCACGGCAGCGGCGGCTGCCCCTGCCGCTCCTGCTGGCCCCGGTGCTGAGCTCATGTCAGGTAACACCCTTCCATGCATCATCTGGACAACACATCAGACGTGCAAACATTTTACAAATGTGTTTAACCATTGTGCTTCGGTCACGGATAGATTGAGTCAGGTATGAGTGGGGGCCCTTCTGTTGCTACGGCAACACTTCAGTACTGTTTATCACTAAGACAGACTAGATTACATATTCATTATATAATCTACAGAAAGACAGTTTGATTGGCTTGAACTCCATCCATGACAGTTGTTGTTTTAAAATCTGTACATTAACTTTATTTCTGAAGCTTTGCTGACACCCGTTTTTGACATGCTCCAACTGTTTCTAATCAGTGTGGTGATTGTTAAAGCAATAATTTGCTGTTAGCTTGTTATTTTTGTTTATCATCACTGTTGATGTCTCGTGGATCCAGAACACTGCTAAAAGCTACTTAACATCATCTTCTCTTCAGATGATTTAGATTCTTTAGTAAATGTCCAATCCCTTTAAAATTCAATCGATCTGCAAGACTACAGCTTTAATGCTTCCTTCTTTCTCTTTCATACAATAACGTCTAATAATATCACTGCTCCTCTGAAGCCTCATTGCATTCTTCTTCTTTCTCTGGCATCTGTTCTTTTTTTTGCCTTTTTCTCCTCGACGCACTCATTCTCTTTCCTTGCTGCTCTTGGCGTGGCTTATTGCTTGCTTCCTGCAATTTGATTGGGTGAGTCCCCTCGCTCTTTACCATGCTAATTTCCCACAGTGCACTCCTGCATTGCAGTGGAAAGCTGCAGCAGCTCTCGCTCCCGCTCTCCTCCACCACGAGCAGAGGGTTGATGCGCAAAAGCAGCTTATGAGCTAACATTTGAACACTTCTTTAGTGTTCAGCATCTTAAACAGTGTAGCTGCAGACTCTTCAGTCACACCAACTGAGGACGTCGTTAAAATGCTAATACAAAGCCGTCATAAACATTATGGCTCATCTGGCCATTGAGGGAGCAAAACACTGAAGTTTTCTATGTCATGAAATTGATCTGAAGCTCGTTTCTATTCTCTGTTGCCATGGAGAGCGGTAAGGACTTGTGCTGAGAGTGTGGACATTACTTGCGCTGAAGAATGCCTGCTCCTTCCCTCCCCTCTGCCTTCCTCCTCCCCTCCCTTCTGCAGTATTTGATGGACTAGGAGATGTAATGAAGCCCACTGTGACCCCTCAGGCCGGTGATGTTGACACGTCCATGGCAAACATGGCGAGTAGTAAGTAGTCACGTAGCTAAGCCGAAGCACGAGATGTCACGTAAGCTTATCAATGGGAAATGTTTGAGTCTTCTTTTTCTCTCTCTTTGTTGTAGATCTCACAATGGGAACCACCGCAGCCCCTCAGGTAGCTCCCCCCTGTTGGGGTGCACCCATGGTAAATGTTGTCTGTGTCTTTGGCATGGAGTGAAGCAGCATGGTAGCAAAAACACAGAAATAGGAGCAGCTGCACGCACTGGCCTTCATCCGACTCTCCAGGCTCTGGATCCTTCCAGAAATGGAATCTGAGAGGAAATATGAGTTTCAGCAAATATGCTGCTGCCGGATTTTGATGAAAAGGCACCTCTTAGACGCTCCAACGGTGCAGTGTCCACTGGGAGAAAATGTCAGGAGTCAACAACAGGGGATTAAATACCCCAGCCTGTGGTCTTTTGTTTTTGTTTGTTTGTTTGTTTTTATGTGAGCATCTCCTGGAGAGTGATGAAGTGGACGAGGACAAATTTTAAATGCAGTTGCTTGGAAACATCTCTCAGTTTCTCATAAATTCATATTTTTTTTTCTTTTTTCCTTTCATCTCACTTGAGTCCAGGCAGGCTTTTGCTTTATTTGGACACTTTTGGCAACTGCAGAGATAATTCTGATCATTTCAAAATTACATGCAAAGATGAGCATCAACCCGCAGACTTCCTGTTTTTTTTTTTTGTTTGTTTGTTTGTTTTCATGTCCTTTCACGTGTGTGTTGCGGCTTTGTCTGTCCTTGTCATGCCTTTCACCTCTGCTGCTGGAACAGTTTCATACACGTTTAATTTGTGTGCAGTCTGTGTGTCTGCATCTGTCGTATATGTAGTAACATCCCAACTCCTCCTCTCCCTCCCCTCCACACCTTTAGACCATGCACATGGGTGTCCCTCCTTTTATGGGGACTCACCCCAGCTTCAGCATGGTAAGACCACCAGTCCAGTCTAATGATGTCCTTCACGCAGTGTGGGGACATTATTAGGCTCTGATGGACATAAAGGCCTGTAGGTGACCCTTAATGCAGTCAGGCGGCTGATAATGTCTCTAATGTTGTCTTCTTCACTCTGTTTGTCTGGGTGCTGAAGCCTGGGGCGCCAGGAGCTCCCATGAGACCAGCCTTTCCCGCTACAGGTGCAACCCCAGGAGCACCGGTAATGTGTTTTTTGCACGTGCACAATCATGCTTGTCTTTTTTTTTTTAATTCACCACACTGACAAAAGTGAGTCTGCAGATGTCCCCGGGCGTGGCCCAGAGCCCAAGAAAGCCTCCACCACCAAGGAACGCTCTGGATGACCTCAACATTAAAGACTTCATGTAGATCGACTGACCCCTGAAGGTACACATGAACCAGATTCTTCTGTTTGCTATCTGCTGAGGTACACGTGCACACACAGCCTTTGCAATTATGTCAGTGTTCAAAACAGAGTAAAAGACAGTGAGTAAACGATGCATAAAAATATAAACACATTCAAGTATATTACTCATTTAAAATTTGCATATGTAGCCAACATGGTTACAGATGTAACATTGGAAGGTTGTAGGAACAAAAATGGATTTATTTAAGGCGAGGCACCACACCATGATGCCATTTAGTGAAGGCTTTTAAAGAAGTTCTGTTTATTTTCTCTCTACCTGTTGATTGATGAGTGGTATAAATCACCCAAAAAGTGAAAAAAGGTTTAAATGAACGTCTTTCTGTGTCTCTCCGGTGTAGGTTTGTCATTGTTTCTGGAGCTCTGTGGATGTGGATGTCTGCTCTTCCTTACTGCCTCCCCCTCCCTTATCCTGCAGCCCCTTCAAGCCAGTCAGCCATTACATCTTGGGTCTTTGCCCTCTGACCTCCTACCAACCTGAAATACTCCCCAGTCATCCAAACTTTATCTAATGTTGTAGCACAAATGTGAATGTGAACCCTAGTTACAGAAAAAAAAAACCCTAAATTCTGTTTGTGTGTGGGTGTGCGTATAATTCAGTGTTAACCTTTACTTAATATACTATCAAAAAATGAACAAAAAAAAAGAAATAAATATCATTCTGGAGTACTGCAAATCAGCTGATTGTTGATGGTGGATATATGTTGTTTTTTTGCGCATATCCCCAACTAGGACTGTGTTGTTAATTGTGGATTGTGTTCGGTGTGTGTGTATTTTCACTGACCAGCCTACATCCCCTGTTCCTCTACACCTGCTGTCACTAAAGACTTCATTGTACCCCACAAACCTGTTTGGCCATCCATCCTTTAGTAAGAATTCTAAACACTCGCTCTGCAAATCTGGACTTGCCATTTTTGTTCATTTCCATTTAAGTTACCTTTTTTTACTGTAAGAAACGTGCAAAAATTTGTGAACTGTTCAATCTGACATACGCGTTCAGACGATTGAAATTACAGATTATAAATATTTATTTATTTATTTTACGACTGAATATATCCTATATTTTAGTTATAACACATCATAAAATAACAAACACCTGCCTTCTTTGTACATAACGTTCAACCTGTAACCAGAGGCAGATCAAAATAGAAAGTATTTTCAAGTGTTTGCTGTTGCGCCCTCTGCTGGTGTGGAGTACTAACTGCCTGGTAGCATGTGACAGTCCAGTCTGGTATGCATTCAAATTCCCTCAGAGCTCCTCTCCTTGACTTTGTATCCACATGAGATGACCTTAATGTCAGGGTGGCTGGTGAAAACCAAAAGGCAGGAAGCACTTGTTGGAATGTGGCAGTCCTCTCTTCTCGGGCTCGTTGCTTCCTGTCCTCCCACTGGAGGACGTGAGGACTCTCACTGTAAAGCACTCAAGTATACGCTGGATGTTCTGTATGTTGTTTATTTCCAAACATGACTGTATCTTAATCCATTGTGGCATTAACAAATGGAAGAAAAATAAAGGTGAATACAGCCCATTAAATACAACAATGGGGATGATTAATGTTTGCCGAGTATCCATGTGAAGGCTGTGACTATTTTTTAAGGATGGCACCATCTCACCTCCCTCACCCCCACCTGCATGTGAGTCCAAATGAGATGCAATAAAAGAGAAATACACAACTCAACGACACCCACGACTTGTCAGCTTTTTATTTGAATATTCATCTTTTATTTGGCATCGAATATTTTTGTTTAGCCAAAAGTAAAGGAGAAAGTGATGGATCTCAGGAGGTTAGTATTTGTTCTATTCATTTTTAAAACTCATATCACATGGCAGAAAATTATTTGCACTAAATATCATTAACTTGTAGTTTGGGATAAATAAGGCAAAGTTATTGCCATTAGCACCAGACTTTAAGCATCAATACAGTCTATTAAAGCAATAACAAACATATTTCGATGTCTGCAGAATATGATTTATTTGAAATCCAAACTAAATGATCATAGATCTATCATATTGGCTGTTAAATCTCCTTGCAGAGATTTGGGTCAGTGTGGATCCAATGACAGATCTGGGCATATTTGAGTGGTGTAATCCTCACAGCGATGTTATAGTCCCTCTGCTCACCTCCCTCAGTCTCCACCCGCTGATGCCCTGAAAACACACCTATCACCCTCCGCTGCCACTTCCCCTTCCTGTCTGTGTCCCTGGCTTCCTGCCTCAGGCGAAGGTAGACACCAGCACCGGCGGCGCCTGACTGTGCGTCACAATGCTGGTACAGCAAATCGTCAGATTCCTTCACCACCGGGCAAAATCGATACACCACCTTCTCCTTTCCTCCTCCATCATGCAGGCGTTTGTCTGCATCGTAACCAGAGAAGTGGATCCTTGTCATGGGGGCATCAGAAGGTGCGACCCCCAGCTCCATGTGCTTTTGTCTGACCGGGCGTCTCAGCTCCAGAACGGCATAATCGTAGTCAGCTGACACAGAGTTGGTGGAGCTCTTGTCTTGGGTCCATCCTTGAGGAATCCGGATGTGTTTGACCCGTGCCCAGCGGAAGACAGGCTGTCTCCTGGATTCAGCACTACGTTTGAGCCTATTTCGTTTTCCTCCTCGTCCAGCTGTACCGATCACCTCTGTTTGGCCTCTGCGCCTCTTGGTTTTGACCCGTTCCCTCCCCACTTCTACATCTCCAGTTACAGTGTTCTGCTCCACACCTTCTTCCACTACCTGCTTCTCACCTTTGTCATCCTTGTTTGCCCTTCCTCTCCTCTGACCATCTTCTCCTTTGCTACTCCTGAGTTGTAACACCCCCACTCTGACCCTTTGGGCATGTGTGAGGTATTCCCTCCCATTGTGGATGCAGTGTGCTGCAGTTAGAACATGTTTTGGGGATATCAAGATTCCAGAGCAGCGTCTGGAGACACGGACAGCAGAAGAAAAAGGGTAATTAGTGATGTAATGGGAGTCAGTGATTACGAAGCGTCCATCTTCTCCATAAACCTGTCGTTTCTTCCGGGTATGAGTTGGTGAGAGACCAGGTCGCCCCGCAAATGTCCTGTTAAAATTCACCAAACTGACGTCCGTACGCGTGCGAGTGCCGTTCTCATACATTGTCTCATATCCCAGAGTCCTCTCTTGCTCTTCCTGGTCCATCGGTGGTCTGCTGCTTTGACACTCTATCCCACAGAATGTCTCTGTCCCTCCTTGCTCCTCACTCTCCTCTTGCCCTCCAAACAATGCAGGTTTTAAATACTCAGTGTGTGTGTCCAGCAGCACTGGGAGGCTTTGCCTGGTCCACTGGTCCATGTCTCTGCTCTCATGTTGACCCAAAGCTCCGGGAAATGTCAGAGATGCAGTACAGATCAGTAGACACAAGACCTGACAGAGCTCCATCCTCCTGAAGACAAAAAGACAGACTACACTAATTCCATCCGTCCAGCAGGGGGCGAACACGCACAATTTCAGGCTGGTGTAAATTGGCAGCTCCTTCATACAATTACACATAAAAATATCAGCTGATTGTTTTATTTTATGTGCATTTAAAAGTTTAATAAACGAGAGATGGTTATCCCTTCAATTAAAATTAACCTGCCTATTATAAATCTGCTGTGACGTACATACATCTATGCACCTTTTAAAAAATTCATGCTTTTTGCATGCTAAATAAAAATCTTGGTAGCAAATAAGAAACAAAAAGTTATAAAACAAGACAGTCAACAGGTATATATTAACTCTCATATTATTTGATTTAGTTTTAAAATGTCAGATTGCCTGCAAACATCCAAAATCAATACTCAGCCAATACCTTCAGGGAGATGTTCTCCTTTTCACTAATAAAACAATTTTATCCAAATGACTTTGAGCAGTCCGGCATCCATTTCTTCTTAGTAAAAAAAGAAAACAAGCAGAGAGACCGGTCACGTAGACCTCCTTAAAGAATCTGTGTTCCACTGATTAGAGAAAAACACACGAGTAAACAAAAGGGTGGAGTGAAAGCAGCCAGCACGAATGAAGTCTGTAATGAGGAGATGACACAGAAAATTTATATAATGGTACACATTTACATGGAACGCTTTTGAAAGACATACATTTAGTCATATACAGAGTATATAGACATATGCTGTACAGTATGTACTATATATACTGTATATACACACTGTATATGTCTACATACCGTATATGAACAAATGTCAGTGGACTTCATAAAGCAATTCTAGGGTTGTCTTTCAGCATTAAACATAAAACATTGTCCCATTCTAAAAGTATAAAGTGATCTCCAGGCTGTGTCTAGCATGCAGCATTATGCTCTTTCACATTTGACCAGAAACTGGATCCTTGCAACCATTTTTTACTTTTGTCTCAGTCGCAGAAAAGCATAAATATTTGCAGCAACGAATGATTAAAACCCACCAAATATTATCACAGAGCAGGTCCGTGATAATATTTGATTCCGCAGCGCAGGCCAACAAACTTGTTCATATAAAGAGCTGAACAGATAAACAGGTTCAAGCTCTCTCATGGCAGTTTTTTCAGCTCAAATCATCATTGCAAACGGATGTAAAAACGTCAGTTGGAATGATGTTTTCCTACTGATGTTGGCTGCTGTACAGAGTCTCAACCATCCCTAACTAAAACCCATGACGAAGTTAATTCAGTTACTTTAATACTATTTTCTTGCCCGTGTTTGGACCCCGAAAGCTCTATTAACTGGATATTAAGCAATTAAGTCAAATACAAAGGCAATATTTTTCTAAACTTGGTTAAAATGAGTGATCTGATCAGCGGAAGTAGCATTTAATGGAAATATGGTTTAAATATTTGTGTTGGAGTTGAACCAACTACAGGAAAGCCCCTCCATCATTAACAGCAGACAGACACAAACATCAGCCTCAGACACAGAGTGGGAGTGTGTGAAGAATACAGCATACATAAATGTTTAATGTTTTTATCTGTAAACACATTCTCAGGCCAAATCTTTCTGCTCACGTTTCAGCTCTGGGACAAGAGGGTCCAGAGCAGCTGTGATACTGCTGGTGCATTTGAGTAGTCCATCCATCATCTACCCTCTTCACCCTTTGTGCCTTCATTTGTGCCATTAACTTCCTCTGATCTGGGAGGTCCGGTTGCATCCTCCTACTGAGGACACCGGTCTGGGTCACTGCAGCAATTTTGTTTTTGCTGGACGTCACTGTTCATAAAAAATAAACCCAGCCCAGCCAGAGGGTCTGGAACGCAGCAGGAGACAACTCTGCATGCCGATTGTGGTTTGGTACTTCCCCCAGCTGCTCCTGTGGGTCCAGGCTGGGTTCCCCTGGCTGGACTTCAACAAAGAATGCAACCAGTTCCCATGCAAGCTCAACGTCTCTTCTACATGTAGCGCTTAAATCACACAAGGTACAAGTCACGTTTTCATCGGAAAGGAGTTGTCTCGAGTCTTGGGAGACAAGAAAAGCATCTGCGAGATAAAGTTCATCATGCGTGTGTACAAAAACACAACAATAACCTCATCTGTTTCTTACATTTTTACTCTGTGAGTGCAGGAGACTTAAGCAAAGAAAGAATAGTGTTAAATGTTTCCACTAGGAGGGGCCCCCACTTACAGAGTGTGTGGTTGATAATTATGCTAGTAAAGGGTTAAGACTTCTCAGCCATCACAGATCTCTGAACATAATGTCTATTTAATACTTCAAATGAAGGAACTGAGTAAGCCTAAAAAATGTAAGGCTATGGTGAATAATTAAATACTGAATGTTTGGGAGACAGGCGGTGGGAAAAATGCTGACATTGTAATTGAAATAAGTTGGGTCAGGTCTGTGGAGGACTAATGATAACAGATAGAGATATTGCTCTGGGATGGTTGACTCAATTCTTGTTCACTCCTCTTCTTCTCACGCACCTCGGATTTTGCTCTCCGTTTCCCCCTTTTCAATACCGACCTATAAATCGGTCCCGTATCCTCTGCCCTTTTGACTTTTATCCACCGTTGTCATCATGCATGTTTTCTTTCCGTCTTTCCTCCCTCCTCCTTGGCTCTAAAAATCTGTAGAGTCCACCGAGATAAAGAAGGGAGGAAGAAAGGAAAAGCCGGTTTTTTTTGGCTCACTCCACCACTGTGGGTTTGAAAACGCTCATTAATAATCCTTAAATGAACTCATTTATGAGTTTTAAAGGGACTTTTTTCAACCAAACTACTGACATTGTTCGGACAGGAAGTGCGATGCTGAGCTGTGGTTGTGATGCGAGTGACCCCGTGGTGCTCCGACATCAGCAGCCGCGAGAGCAAATCACAAAACTATGTAAGTGTTCTATTCCTCTTCTGTAAACCAACAGTGTTTGGAAAGAAGAAACTTCCTTAATCATCCTGAGTTTGTTGAGGGAGCTGACGTGGTGGGATGAAAAAATCAGGAGGCACTTTGGCCTTCTTCAACTCGGGAAGAAATCAAAAACGTTATATACATATACAGAAATATTTCTATTTTTCAAAAAACCAGCTGCAAATCATTGTTGAGATGTCAATATCAGAAACATTCAGCAAAATGCAGCATGTCCCATGTTCCCATGTGCATCTTGTGTGAGTGTGTGTGATACATTCAGTCATTGCTAAACTATTGCATGTCTTAAAGTTAAGGACAGCTAAGCCATCATAAAGAAGCTAGGACTGTATTCATTTGCAGTTTTCTCCTTTCTGCCAGTTAAACGAATCCACATTTGCCTACAAGTCAAGAAAACAACTAGGAGTCACTGTTGTCGTTACCACAACCAACATATTGACGAATAGCCTAAGCGTGTTATATTAACAGCACATGTACCAAAGTTCAAGTCCATGATTTCATGTTTTAGAAAACGTGTTTTGCAACACTCCCAATTAACAAACATAATCCTGGTTGAAAAGCAATGGCTGTGGGGCTAAACAGCATTCTTTCTGGATGTGAAATGCAGAAACTTACTTGAAATATGGCCTTAAACTTTAACATATTCATTCTTGATGCTTTTGTTCTCCAATTTATACATGCCACAGACCACACACATGTTAATATGCAGCTGAATTCACCTCAGTCTTTTAAAACCATAAGAGACTTTTGTACCTGTGGAGCACAAAGACTCTCCCTGAAGTTCTGGTCCCTCTGTGCCCACTGATACGGACCAGATTTAATTTACTGCTGAAGCTGTAATAAAGTTTCCTAACAGGCTACAGATGACAAGACAGGGCTTAAGACACACACACACACACACACACACACACACACACACACACACACACACACACACACACACACACACACACACACACACACACACACACACACACACACACTCACATTCAGCCAATCTTTTCAGATCTCCCACAGATAAAAAACAGACCAAGTGATGAACTGTTGCCATGGCTACAGCCTCATGCTGATGCAAATCAAAGGAGTGGGAATTAGTCCTTGTGCTTATGATCACAGCAGTTTTGCATTTTAAAAAAAATGGAGAGATGTTGTTACTTCATGATTCTACACAGTCTGAATTGTGAATAGTTGTCTGGTTACAGGAGCAGGCCAACGGCCGTGGAAAACGAACTTTGGAGACAACAACAGTGGGAAGAGAGCGCCACCACGTGAAACATCCCACTAAGTTGCAGAGCCAGACGGACCTGGACTCTCTAAATGTAGTTGTTTCAAATGTCCATTAGGTGGCGCTGCAACACCAGGACTCCCTGCGCGAGAGGGACCTTCCTGAGGTCGTCCTGGGGCTTTCCGTTCATGATGTGAAAGTGGGAAAGTTGTACATTAACAGGGAGACAGAAGTAACTCTTCCGAAAATAATGGTAATGAATCTAAGGAGGGCCAGCATGCATTTCATCATTTGTCCGTTTAGATTTACGTTTGTAATATCTTTTTGTTTTTCTGGCCTTCTCGTCATCTTTGTGCACTACATTTGAAGAAATGCGTTTTCTCACGCATGCACTCAGGAAAACTGGAGTGACACGTCGATAAATTGAATCCTGTGCTCAGGGGAACAATTCTAGCCGTTAACTTTTGCAAAACTCCAAAGTTATTCTGGAATTCTTTTTAAACAAGTACCGCATATGTTGGGATGGGGGGGAGTTTGGTGCCACTGCATCATGTGTCATCACAGCATCGCAGCAGTCTGACATCGATCCATGTAACTGACAACGTCCTATTTTATTCACATACATATCTGAGCTCTCTGCGCTCTTTATCTGTCTGCAGGGAACAGAAATATCCCACCACATGAATGTGATCTTGACATCACCAACCACAGTTGCACACAGGAAGATGAGTCACAGAGAGGCTTCCTGTTTGTTTTATCGCTGCAAGTCTTGGCCCATTTAACTCTGGCCAGGAAAGCACAGACTATTTTTATTTATTCATCTATTTATTTATTTATTTTTCATTTATGCTCCCACAGCTTCCCTCTGATTGTTTGGGGTGAAGCACACACATTTCAAATCTGCACTTGTGTCTTATTTCCAGCTGTGAGACATGGTCACTAACATAGCTAGATGCTGGGCGCCGTCATGGAGTGGCTTACAGCACGGCACACCCGGGCGAATCTCATTAGTGGCTGTGGAAGACTTGAGAGTGGGCTTATAGTACTGAATTTGTTCTTCAAAGGTGACTGGTGTCAACAGACATCTCTTCCTGGGATCAGGGTTAAAACAGATCCCAGGATGGAGTGTCTTTGTCTAACATATTACATACCATTTACGTCAGAAGATACATACAAAATGGTGGAGGAAATACAACAGGGAAGGTGGTGTAGTTGGACAGGTGTTAAAATACTGACGTGCCTTACAAAAAAACATCAAGGATTTCTTTTTCAGACTTTCTGACTCATAATCACTACTATGATAATCAAAGTTGCTCCACACTGTTTTGTGAAATCTTCAAGTATTTCAGTAAAATGTAACTCCTCAATGTTGTTTTTATGGATGAAAGAAGTTCTGCAGCATGGAGGAGTTACAACTAACTGTGTCTCAGCAACAGTGTCAAATTCCATTTTGAATAATGCACTGAAACACCTGAACTGACAAAAAGATTTGACAATAAAGATCTTTGACACTTAGCATTAGCTCAGGTCAGCTAAAATTAGTTAGGTTAATGTTTGACATGGTGCTGAAGCGGAAGTGAACTTAAAAATAGAATCTACAATTTGCAGAGAATTGATCACACTGAAGAAGCCGCTGATTGAATTTCAGATTCAAATACAATCAAATGCACATATCTTTCATTATTATATACTCAAGGAAGAGCAAAAACAGGAGAACTGAGGTGAGGGAAAAGGAGAAAGACATTTGTAGGCACGTTCAGCTAACAGGCTCACTGTAATCTCTTAATGAACTTCCATGTGAATGGAGAAAAAAAGGGTACGGAAACCCAGATGAGCTAAAGGGAAGAGTGGGAAGGAAAGGATCTGCAGCAAAAGCAGGAGAGAAGAAGAGATCAAGCCAAAAAGTGTTCATGTGATCAGAGAGCAGATGGAAATCCGTTCGAGTTTTACTGGCAGCATCTGACCTGGAAAGAGATGCATATAAAAATATAAAGAGATGGATCTGCACTTGCACTTCATAATTCATATAGCCAAATCTCTCTCTCTCTCTCTCTCTCTCTCTCTCTCTCTCACACACACACACACACACACACACACACACACACACACACACACACACACACACACACACACACACACACACACACACACACACACACACACACACAAATTAGCTTCCAAATGATAAGGGGTCCGTCTGAAATCCCCTGGTCAATCCTCTAATGTCGTCAGACACTGGAAACCAAGCTGGTGTCATCCACTTGACAGGTCAAAGGTCAGGTAAGTAGCTGCTCCATGGCAAACATCGAAGTCTGACGCTGAGCCGGCCACTGGAAGGGGGAGTATCAAAAGTGACCGACCTGCTGTCACGCCTTAAATTACAGAGCTTGAGAGCACAATGTAACTCAAACAACTTTCCCCCATAATGTTTTATTGCCAATAAATTTAAAAAAGGATAGTTTTCCTAGGTTATCCATCATCTAGATGCTGAAAGTTTGAAGAAAAAAAAATCCCCTAATCAGTCATTCAGCAATGCTCCATTCTGCACGTTGTGAGCATGCACAGTGAGTGCACACGCAATACAACACCTTAACCTGCTGTGGGCAGAGCACTAACCAGGTGTGAGTGTGCACTATGTGTGTGTGTGTGTCTGTGGGAATGTGTGTGTCCCGGCACATGCTGCTTAATCTGCAGTAAGCTGGTTTATGAGCTCGTCTGTAGTGACGCAGATCTGTGCGTCGAGCTCTGGACTGCTTCTCTGTGCCAATTTACCTGCAGACTGTGTCCAACCCTGACATTATGACGGATTAATAAAAGTATTTAAAAAAATCAAATAGAATCAAACAACGTGTTGCTACTCTAGCCAACACACACTTTGCACATCTAGCCGGTGCAATAATAAATTCCTACATAACTGATGAAAAAAGACAGCCTTGTACTTCATGTGTATTTCCAGCAGTGCAGATGCTGGTATTTACATCATTTGGAACTCAAAATGTTAACTCAAAATGTTGATGTTGAATCATCAAACAGGACACCTGAAAGAGTGAAGTGAAGGCGACTATATTGGTGAAGGGTCATCGTTTCCTCCTCCTGTAACGCCCATTCCAGACACGTCTAAGCCCCCGCGCTGACAGCCACTCAAAATCGCTTGCAAACATTAGCGGGCGTGGGTTGCCAATCAACGGGAACCGCCCCGGCCGCGCTCAGACGGGAAGAGCGCCGATCAGATCCTACCCAGCAGCTGTGGAGTGCGACCTCTGTGGCACCTTTGCTCAGTACCAGCGAGCAGCACGTATCCAAAATGTAAGGGAAAAGCCGAAATGCGCCACTTTCTTAAAGTAGGTGTCTTTAAGTGTTTTTTTAAAAGCTGTGCGTAAAGTTGTTTTTACGCATCAGGATCGCGCACCGATCTACGCCTTCAATTCAGCCGAACAGGCTAGAAGTAAGAGTTCTGCAGTGGATGAAAGGTTTCTTTTGTGATGGATTCGTCGGTGAGACGTCTGGGCGGAGTGAAGCGCGCACAGTGTCAGGAGAAATTCACTTCGTGCTTTTGAAGTTGCCGTCTGATTTCAAAAGTTTGTGGCAGCGGAGCGAGGATGCAGAAGAGCCACTAAGACTCGGAAACTATTTGTCTGGACTGCAGAGTTTATGTAAGAAGCAGGACACGCATATCAGCAATAGCCCTTCCTCCTTCGAGCGTAAAGACGCGCGGTTGCCCTGCGTTTTCACGTTCCACGGAGTTCAGCGGAAATATGCAGCCACTTACTGCCGCTGTCGCATGATTTAGTCGAAAGTTTTGTCCTTCTGACTACCTCTGCTCAACATGGACGAAAGTGTTGAGTCTGCTGCAGCTGACAGATGCGCGGACGAGAAGCGCAACAGCCTCGGGGTGCTGAACTGGGAGCAAGTGCAGCGTCTGGACACCATTCTCACCGGCTCCATTCCCATTCACGGCCGGTGGAGCTTCCCCACTCTGGAGGTGAAGCCACGGGATATCGTCAAAGTGGTGAGGAGCCGGATGGAGGAGAAGCGGATACACGTCCGAGAGGTGCGCTTGAACGGCTCCGCGGCCAGCCACGTCCTCCATGAGGACAGCGGCCTTGGGTGGAAAGATCTGGACTTGATATTTTGCGCCGACTTGAAAGGAGAAATGGAGTTTCAGATGGTGAAAGACATAGTTCTGGATTCCCTTCTGGACTTCCTGCCCGAGGGAGTGAACAAAGAAAAAATCACACCAATGACCCTAAAGGTAGTAGAAGTTCATAAAAATATCAAATGATTAATACGTTTGCATTTTATTTCATCAACCTTTAGCTTTATGGATGAATATATTCTTTAAAGTCTTTAAAAAGTGCCTTAAATCCTGTGCAAATACACTGCAAAAACAACAAGAAAGGCCATCATCCAAGTTAAACAAAGTTCTGTCTAATCCAGATTCTGATCCACATTAATATGATGACTCTCCAGTCATCTGGATACTGACCCGGGTTCAACTAATAGCCTTACTGTAACACCCTGACTAAATGAGGATAAGACTTGTTGGAGCTAGTGCGATTTTGTGAATAATAATAAAAAGAAAAGGCACGAGTGCAATTTGTAACACTTTTTCAGAGTTCTCAAGGAGGAAATGAGAAGAGAGTTACTTAAAGTGATACTTTAGGCCTCTTTGTGGTTAGAACACAACACAAACAATGTTGAATTTTATGTCAATGTTTAAATGTAGATGAATTTTTCACTTTTATTAAATCAGGAAACCTTAAAAACATTAATTTCTTTTTGAATACTGTAACCACCGTTTTTTATATATATATATATATTTCTGTATTTCCAGGAGGCCTATGTGCAAAAGATGGTGAAGGTCTGCAATGACTCTGACCGCTGGAGTCTCATCTCCCTCTCCAACAACCGCGGCAAGAACGTGGAGCTCAAGTTCGTGGACTCTCTCCGACGGCAGTTTGAGTTCAGCGTGGACTCTTTCCAGATCCGTCTGGATTCGCTTCTTCTCTTTTACGAGTGCTCCGAGCACCCCATGGCCGCCACCTTCCACCCCACCATCCTGGGAGAGAGCGTGTACGGCGACTTCCCGACTGCCCTGGACCACCTGCGCAAGCGCCTCATCTGCACGAGGAGCCCGGAGGAGATCCGAGGTGGCGGGTTGTTGAAATACTGCCACCTGCTGGTGCGAGGCTTCCGCGCCGCCTCCGACGGCGAGATGAAGCTGTTGCAGCGCTACATGTGCTCCCGCTTCTTCATAGACTTTCCGGACGTCAGCGACCAGAGGAGGAAGCTGGAGTCCTACCTGCAGAACCACTTTGTCGACCTGGAGGACAGGAAGTACGACTACCTCGCCACACTCTACGAAGTGGTGCAAGAGAGCACGGTGTGTCTGATGGGCCACGAAAGACGCCAAACGCTCGGTCTCATCTCCTCTTTGGCGCTGCGGATCCTGGCTGAGCAGAACGCCATCCCCAATGCTGCCAACGTCACCTGCTTCTATCAGCCGGCTCCTTATGTCTCAGACGGCAACTTCAGCAACTATTACGTGGCGCAGGTTCAGCCTGTTTACCCCTGTCCTCCCTCACCTCCTCACCATTACTACTCTCCTCCACAGCCTCCCATGTACGCCACCTGGTTGCCCTGTAACTAAACACTCACTGATGCACTTTGGCGCGTACGATGAACCTCCTCCGTGGGAGGAATGATGACCTTCTACATGAGGTTGGAATTAATCAAAGCTAAGGAAGAGACTGAAGCAGGCAACACGAGGACGTGGCTGAGGGCGTGGGGCCAGAGGAAGGCTTTAAGCCCAGAGTTGGGTGCTCCAGCGGGAGAAGCCACACATACGTACTGAGACATGCCAGTGGGAGAGGTATAGGGTTCCCTAAACCACGGCTTGTCACGACTAACATGAGTTACAACTTACAGGAACTCGCATAAACATATAATATTCAGATTTAAACCCAGGACAGACTGCGCTGCAGCCAGAGAGGAGCCGTGACAGGTTGAAGACGTCGCTTCACAGTGCAACAACTGCAACGTTCAAACCACGGAAACTCACTCTGTGGATGTTTGTGAGTGTGTGTGTGTCTGTGTCTGTGTGTATGTGCGACCTACATGTGGTTGTGTGAGACAGGCTTTCCAAAGACAATGCAAAATGAGGAACTTTTACTTGTTTACACATCCAAAGATCCACTTTAATATGTAATTTCTATTTAAATTCTGAAAAAAAAAAAACAACAAACAATGCATGCTTTAGTTGTGTACAGGAGTTATTTTAAGTGCCTGTTGAAGCCTAAAGGGAAGAGACTGATTCTTTATCGTAGATGTTGACTTGTTTGATTGACATGTTTACGGTGATAATGAATGTACTGAGGCAGTTTACCTAAAATATGCTGAGTAAGGATTCTTCTGCTGAAGGAGGTTTGGGACTTTTCTAGACCTCATTTTAGTTGAGTGTGGTTCTAATGTGCGCAGAAAACATCCTGATTACTAAAGGGGAAGTAAAAACATTTCAACATCTGCACAGATTGGTGGTTGGGGGGGTTCGGGGAGGGTGTGTGAATGCTTTCAGAAGTTTAATAGTTGGCAGCGTTGTGAAAACTGTACAATAAAAAAAGTCATTTGGCAGGGAGAGAGAGAGCACACGAGCGAGTGTAAATCCTCATCTGCAGGGTTGTTTTTTGGTGTTTTTGATTGCAAAATAAAAATGAGGGTTAAAAAAAAGCCAATAAAGATGTAATCCTCTTTGTGGAAATTAATCCCGAAAGTTCAGTTTGATCACGTTTAAGGGTAAAAGACACTGATGCTTTCGGTTAAAAGGTCAAACCTCCATGTGATGACCTTATCAATTCTGGTAGACGTTCCCCCTTTAAAGGTACACTGAGTTTATGTGCACACAAACTGAAGTTTTGCTTATATTTAGTTTACATGTGTGTCTCCGAGGCTTTGCAATTATTTTCAAAAAGCCTATTTTTAAACTTACCATCACACACAAACACACACACACACACATACACACACACACACACACACACACACACACACACACACACACACATTTCTTCAGTTAGAATTTCTTTGAACGTTTCAGCAGACCAGTTAAAATCCACTATTGTGTAGAAAGTTGAATCAATTTGAAGGCAGGGCCGTGCAGGCTCTGCCTCCGGTACAAATATTTTCAAGTATCTACCTGCAAATCTATTTGCATAATCCAGTCCGCAAGCAGAGAAACACAGAGAGAAGCCCAACACAGACAAACAGCAGCGAAGCAAACATGCATCGCGCTGGAAGTGGAGCCGCTCCTCCTAATTTGCACCCAAAGGTTCCGTTTCATCGTGTAAAAATGTTGATTTTTGACGTCGTTATTGCTCGTTTCAATTTTCTGTGTGTGGGGGAGGAGGAGAGGCTTTCCAACCATGTCTGCAAATATCTGCAGAACACAATGATTTATATTAAGCGTGTTTGTCAGAGGGTGGAGGATAAAACGTGAGGGTCCAGGAGAGGTGAATTATGGCGTACAAAGCCTCCTCAAAGATGATGTAAAATCTGTGAATTGTGGCCATTGTCAGCTTTATCTTCCCCCTGCGGGAAAATTTGTACATGTTTTGGATTTTTGGGGGAAAAAAATGGGCTGCATGATGAGACAACTGGCGTATAATAGTTAGAATGATGTTTATGATCAGTAGGGCTAAAGACAAAGGCATGGACGCTTCAATGGATTAGTCAAGAGGGCTATAAGGTTTGTTTGTTTTTTCTGAATTACACAATAATAGTGTGTTTCTTTCCAGTGTGAGTGCGAGAGAACCGGCATATCCCTCCACTGTGTCAGATCTCTTATTTTTCTATCGATCTCTATTTTTGTAAAGTTCTTGTTTGGCTGAAGTAGCGTACAGATTTGAAGAATCTGACTCAGCCTGTAATGTGGTGTGTGAATTGGACTTTAATTGTGCAATTTTTTTTTTTTTTTTATTGTGACAGATGAGGGAGTGGCGCTGGTGGTGCAGATGTCTTCATTTTCAGTTTATAACAGTCCATTCTTTCACTGACGTGTGTATTTTTAAGATATCCTGATTGATCATGAAAGTATTGGTCTGTAATTTGTGTTTGACCAGAATTAAAAGGAAACAGGAAAACTACAAAAGCGGTGTTTTGATGTTGTCTGTTTCGCCAACTTCATCAGCAGATGTAGATTCCTTTCGCTGGATGTTTCAGATCATGGAAGCGCAGTTCAGCTGAGGTCAGCAGCTCTGGCATTTTAGTTTGGCACCCAGACAGCGGCGACATCCTCGGGTCAATCCTTGCGGGCGCTGATCGTAACCCTAACCCTAAACCCTAGCTGGTAATCGTGATGGATTTCCCTCCCTGACACGTCACGACAAGCGCCCGAAGTCGTCATCACATCGTTTGCCAGACCTCATTAGCTGCCACTGCATTGGCAGGGAAATGCACAGATGGAGCCCTGGGCTCCATGGTTACAAGGTAACCAAGGTGATTGGCTGCAGAGCTCCATCTCTCCAGTGCCTGTTGGCGTCATCCTCAGGATGTCACCCTCTCTCTCTCCCCCTCGGCCTCCCCTTTAACTGCGCCCTCATGTTCGGTCCTGCGGTGCAAATTCACCAGTAGGCCTGTCAGCGGGTCTGATGGTGAATTTAAGCAGGGAGAGATGAGACACAGAAGGAAGAATGGGGCCAATGTTATCCCCTGTTAAGAGGGAGAGAGTGGACACTAAATATAGGCCCCCCACTCTGCCACCGTAAGGACATTAGCCCATCTGCAGAAAGCTGATTAGCCTCCCTCCATAAGCATGTGCTCGATGCTCTGCTGTGGTTACTGCAAAGGGATTTAACAGCTATTGTACAGTAACACACACAGACACCAGATCTTTTAGGTCACTGTCGCTGGAAAGAGCCAGGAAAAAAAACACAAAAACAAAAAAGAGTCCACTTCCTTATCAAGAGCTTAAAACTGAGGACGTGAGATTGAGGCTTCTTGAGTGTTGCACAATAAGCAGAGCTAACCCAGTAACACAGAGAGCTCAGGAAGCGCTGTTGGGATTTTAAAAAGTAGCTTTAGAAAGGTAGAACATGCTTTATACTTTACACAAAGTGGAGAAAAAAAAAGCAGAATTCCTGTAATTAAGTAGAAAAATATATCTGGCAGGCATTAGGTTAGTGTAGCCAATCAGAAGAGATGCTGGACCACAAACCCAGTAGCAGCTGATTGGAAAGCCCTCAGAGCGTTCTCCTTGGAAACCAGTCAGCCCTGTTGTTTTATGGCAAAACATTTAACAGATTAATAACTGAAGGTTAACATTCACTGTTAAATGGACCGGAAGGACAATCCTGACTTTTGATGAGCTGGTTTGTTTTTACATCTACATATGTTGTTTAATATTTAATGTTTTGTTATCTGGTTATTGATGCTCGATTGGGCTTCATAAAACAGATGACACACAACCACGATGTTGTTCTTGCTCGCTGCTGTGCCTTTTATTCAAATACTGGCCAGATGCTTAAAGGAAACACATTTTTAAAGCCTACATTTTAGAGAATTCTGCTCATCCAACACAATTACTGCAAGCACAAAACTACAGCAAGAACATGCTGAGTCGAACTAAGCACAAGAAACTGCACTCCCACCCCCAACTTTGATAGTTGAATATTATTTGTTGGCTGCGGGAAACAGCGGGAGACCCACATCTGGGTTACAACCCTGCAGCTGTATGAACCACTATCAAATACAGGACACGAAATACCACCGCTCTGACTCACCCCGAAAACCCCCAAAACAAATAATGATTTATACCTTCATATAATTGAGGGGAGAATCACTTACAGTTTACAGAGAACTCTTTTATTGCTTTCATAATTTTTCCTGTGAGCAGGGAGTGAATTTCTCTTGAACAGAAATGCATGTTGTCAAATCAGGGCATTGCCTTAAGAGTTAGGAATTATTTTAGGGACAGAAGTACAGAAAACATTAATAACAGTCAACAAATAGATCAACTGGCAGCTTATTAAACACTGATATCTTGGGCGTAGTGCTGGGTAAAGGTTTATATTTGCCTAGAAACAGGTTAACACAGTTTAATTTGGCAGGGAAGGGAAACCAAATACAATTCCAATAGAAATAGGAAAAATAGATAGGTAGATGCTAAATATGGTTACAGAGTGAAGATCGCACGAGCGGAGTGGTCATGGTGGAGGAGAACCAGTTGGAGCCAGAGCAGGGCCAAGAGTCCGTCCAGCTCCGCCAGGGTCAGAGGACACCCAGTTAATCAAACAACAGCAAGACAAGGCTGTGAGAAACAACCGCGCGTCTCTGCCTGCGGGTGCATGGCTGAAAAAACAGGCGGCCTCGAGTCCATGTCTGGTTTTTCAGAGCCACGTCTGTGGACGATGTTGCTTTGAGAGATTTAAAATGGGCAGCTTGATTATGTCTAATTATTTGGTACATAATAATAAAATCATGTTGCTGAACAAATGTTTTGGTGTCACATGGAATTCCAAACTGAATAATTACAGCTAATAAGATGGTACATTTTGGTCCATTCCTTTTTTTGGATGGTTTGGCTGTTTCTCAGAACAAACAAACCAGTTTGCTACTGATAGCAAGGTTAATATTTCAACAGTCATCTAAATTGTGATCCACACCTTTGGTATATTAGCATAGCAAAATTGGCAGCTGGAAGTATTTTTAGCCTTACTGCTAAGAAATATCTGCTTCAGTAAAGCAGCATAGATGTGTTTAAACTGTGGTTTAATCTACAGTTAAAACACATAAACACTTGAGATCAGGGACCTTGGAAGGAGTACACTTCTGAATATTTTAACACAGCAAGATTAATCTTTATTTTTTCTACAAACCATGACAAGCTGGCCTCCTTTCTGATGCATCTGGTAACATCTGGTGCATTGCTCTTGAAACACGCATGCACACACGAGCCCACAGTAAGCGAGATCTCTACCAGCAAACAGAGCGCAAAGTAAAGGAGGAGCGCAATTAGAGTACAAATTCTACATTAGATCTTCACAGAACTGCTGTCATTTAATTGCATATTGCCAGGCCTAGAAGATGAGCTGCAGGAAGGCTGTCTGTAAACGTTCACACCAAGCCGCTTATCCGAATTAGCATCACCATTAGCACCCACAGCCATTATAACTGATGCAGCCAGCGTTATCACGGCTAGCAATTTATCCTGGCTCACAGTCTGGTCACTAAAATGTTTGGGAAAAAAACACTTTAGAACATGTGTCTCCAACGATGCATTTGTGTTTCAGATGTCCAAACATAAATAAACGGCTTTGGTATTCGAGGAAGGATGCGTGCCGAAAAGCCCTCACCGGTATACAAAGAGTCCGTTTTTTATGGGTGTTTATGCACGTGTACACACACATCTGCCTGTTTACAACACCCAAGGGGAAACTTAAAGTTGCGATGGGTGGTGAGGGAAAGGGAACAACGAAAAAAGAAAGAAAAAATGTATTTTCTATCCAATTACCATGGAAGGAAAAGAAATTTACGAGACATGTCAAAACCAAGGAATGTAAGAGAACTACCGCTATTACATTATCCTACATTTCGCGGTGACGATGACACATGACTCAAGCGCACACACTTTTAACTCCTGCAAACACATTTATGGGGTGCCAAATATAGGCTAAAAAAATAGTGGCCGAACTTTTACATTCAGCACCCCATACACATTGATGCATCATTCACGCAAAGAATAAAGAGGACACGTAAAATATTAGTACGTATTTGAGATAGTGTGTTCTCTATAAGCCTCTGAAACGCTGACTTGCACTTTTATCCTCCCATAAAATAACAGTAATCTGTAATAGGTAACCTCAAGGGCTAAATTAAGGGCTAAATTTAAATAGCTAAGGTGGTCATTTGTGTGTTTGTGTTTGTATTTATTGCTTGCTCCCTGATTTGATGACTGTGTGCATGTGCCAGTGGGTGTATTTAGGGTTTATATATGCAGAAACGCTGCCGTCTCCATTCTTAGCTCCCCCCAACATGCCCGTTCTTGCTGTAATAACAGTCCTTATCACGTTGTAATAGCAAACACACCTGCCAGCTCGCCGCTTGTGCCAAAAACACACCTGCATTTGTTCAGTATAGCTTTGCCGATACAATAAAGCAAGAGCTGCCCTGCAGAAATGAATGTGGGTGTGATGAGGTTCCAGCTTGTACGCCATATCCACAGCGTCTGAGTGGCTTTAATCATTTCTTTCATGGTGGGTTTCATGTGTCTTTTTTTTCTGGTGGAAAAGCCTTCAGAGAGGGAAAATGGTTCACTTCCAGCTTTCTGAGTGTGTTTTTTTTGGGACTCTGGTGTAATGAATCAGCAACGAGTCATAACAGCCCATCTCCAAACAGTGACCCAGCAAAGGTTCTGGGAGGTTTTAGCGTTACTAGCGTGACTGTCGTTCAGGGACACCACGGTCGGACCGGCGCTCATGGCCTTTGTTGCTTCCACTTTGGCTGCAGCGTTCCCAGCCAGATCAAACTCGCTCCAAGTTTTACTGTTTGACAGTCCAGCACGAATTTCTGTTACACTTGAGGCTACAGGCTGGGTTTTCAGAGTTGAGAAAAACATCGCCATGGTAACGTGTGCTGCACATCTACCAAAGCAGGAGCTGGTTTTTCCTCTAGATAAGGGATGAAGATGTATAAAAAACTTTCTCTCTAACACAGCCATGGAAAATGGCACGAGAGTGTGTTTTGCACAGAATAAGGAAAGCTTTATTTCAGGTCTACAGGTCTGATGATGGGACAGCAACAGCTTTTTCATTGACACATTCACAAGCTGAGAATTTCTATTTGCTAGCTGTCATTTCTACACCTGCAACTCTGCTACTACTGCTGGATTACGTGCTTAACGGCTCTCTATTTGTCTAATATTGGAGTTTACTCTGCTGTGTCACCGCTGTATTTATTTGCTCGCAGCAAACTGCGTGCTGCAAATACCCCCTCGTCCAAGTGAACACGCTCAAAGACACTTTAGGAAATCCTGTGTTGACATAGCGTATGAAACTGAAAACCACAAGCAGTCGGTAAAATTTAGTGAGCCGGCGTAACAACAGTGAAAACCTGAACTGTTGTGTTGAAATGGTGTGAAAAGGATGCAGAAAGGTCAGAAAACCTGTCAAAGACTAAATTTGAGTGGTGGATGAAAGCAAAGGGAAAACAGCTCTGCATCCATTTACTACCTGCGCCTCAGTCTTAATCTGGGTTTTTTTTGGGGGGGAGGGGGGGGGGGACTGTATGCTTACCTGCTTTACAGTCAGGAGTTAAAAACACATGGGAGCCTTCAGGGTCAAATGAAGGTTTTTTGATTGAAACAGAGAAACTGAGCAAAAACTGAGGCAGTTTATGGACGCAAGGTCAACAGTCAGAAATGAACAAGCAGGCCTAAATCCAACAGATAATTTATGACTAGACTTGAAACCTTCTCTGCAGGCCTTCACATGCAGTGTCAAAACAGCTTAAGCAGTTTTTTTTGTTTTTTTTTAAAGAGGAAGCAGGTAAATTGCAGCATCCAGGTGTGCAATCCTGCTCCAGTGCCTGCACAGACACTTGTGTTTGTGTCTCCTAATGAATGAAGAGAAGGCGGGAGTATTTAAGTCATCACATCTACGGTATCCGCCTCTGTTGCAGGTAATTGCACCCCCTTAGGACAAAACCTAAGAGAATGGTTTTACTACGCAGACATATTATTGACTGTCAAATGAGATGAGTCACACAAAAGGTGCCCATAAAGATAGAAGAAAACAACAGCTTGAAACAGGAGCTGCAACTTTGAACCGGTTGAGGCTGCATTGGGAAAGCCTTACGGAGACTACTGAGCAGGGGACGGGGCGATCAGCGTTAAAACCTTCACCGCCACTGATGGAGTCTTGTCTGTAATTTAGCATTCCCAGCGTTAGTCCGTTTGATTGTAAAGGAACTGTGTCGTGGAATTCGCTGTGCTCGACAGCAAATTTTCCAAATGATCTGCCGTGACTTGCTCAGAAATTTTGAGCTTCCTAGTTAAGAACTCGGTCTTGTGTAAAGGTGACGTGCGCAGCCTTGTGTACTCTAAGGGTTGCCTGTATTTTCCAGCGTATGGCTGTAATTAACTTTTCTCTTCTTTACATATGTTTTTGTTCAAACAGAGTGAAATCAAATCGTGACAACAAAGTCATAATTATGACACATGTAGTATATGATTTATTGTATAAGCAATGATGCAAGCTCAATTTAGCTCAATAGCACTAAATGCGTATCTTTTTTGAGTTTTGGTGATTTATTTTATTAACAGGCTTGATTGTGATAATTGGTTCCCCTGGAAAGTTTTTAAATCTTTGTATCTTTAACTAATGTTAAAACAGACATTTACACTATTTGTTTAAGGGGCAGAAGCTTTGTAGCTCCTATTTCCTGATCTTAAACAAGCATAAGTGTACATGGACCCATGTGCTGCTGCTGCTGCTGCATGCAGTGTGCATGTCCTCTGGTAAGTTTGCACAATAAACATTAGTCACTGGTTTAAGTTGGTGGAGATGCTGCTTTTCGCTTACTGTATGTGCTTAAGGAAAGAGCTGACTCACCAGTGTAAATATAGTACTCAGAGTGACAGGAACGTCCCTTTTGTTAACATTCCATGTTACATATCCAAGCAGTTCTCAGCCTGAATCAACTTGGGATAATACTTGTTTCTTCTCCTGCAAATCCTTTGTTAACGTTCAAGTCAGCTGCACCCAAACAGTCACAAACTCCATGTTTCGAACTTTTCTCACGCTGATCTTTGTTACAGAAGCGTGCAAACAGCAGCGTCTCTGTGGCACATGAGCAAAATCAGCAGTTAGAATTCAGCCATTACTAATTTCTTTTAATTGTAGCCAGGAAACCAAACGGTGTGTCCACATTGGTCAGTCCGTATCCAAGCTGTACTAGCCAACATGTCTGCTTTTGAAAAAGTTCCCCAGACACTAAAATTTAAGCTTTTCCTCTATGTTCTTGTTTTTGTTTTCCCCTTTTTCTAGATCATACATCTCTCTTTTACTCCCATCTATTTTTTCTTGCTTTTTCTGTAGCATTCGTGCAGTCATGTAATGGTGGCTTACAGCAAATCAAAGTCTTCAGAAGGCCTTTTTTTTGTTTGTTTTTGGTTCTTTTCTGTGGCCACCTCATCACTGATTCTTTGAACTGGGATGACGCTTTGTGCCTTATGGAGATGTATATGAAAATCCTGCTCAGTTTGTAGTACCACATCATAGCGCGCCATCTGTCCATCCGTTCCTCCACCCTTTCACCAAACTGCTGTTTATTCCCTCAGGTTAGCGAGGTTCTGGACTCAAGTCCAGCGGTCACCGGGTGAGAGGCTGCAGACCCCCTGGACAAGGGGCCAGTCTACTAAAAAGACTATTTAATTTTTACTGGCTAAGATGTGCTAACATGTACTGCACGTCATGGAGAACCATTAACCATATGCAGACTTATTACCACCTTATTCCATGCATCTGGCAATCTTTTTTTTCTCGATAAAAAACTCTACTTGCTGGCATCCTCAAGGTCACTTACATCATGTGACAGCCACTTAAGTTGCAAAATTAAGGAAAATAGTTCCATAGTTACCTTCTCACAACTTTTGTAGCTCCCAATTACACATTAGACATCATTAGTAGGTAACTCCTGTATATTGCAGTCCGACATGATGCAGATGCTGAGGTCAGGGTAATCAAGTCCTGGAATGTCTATAAGATCTATGTCCTCTCTCTTTCTCTCCTATAAACTGTTGAATAAACAAGAATGGTGTGGCTTTAACTGTCCACAGTCTGTTTAACAAGTATGAGACATCGTCCACCTCCAGTTTCCTTAACTATGTGAAAGGGTGTTGTTTATTAGGTGACCACCAATGAGACATATATATAT
>BJFM01000758.1:0-11573 GCA_016586285.1 Arothron firmamentum | reverse complement strand
ATATATATATATATATATTGGGTGGTGTTTTAATTGTCCCCAGAGGATGACAATGTTGTGGCTTTATCTCCAGCTCTGCCAGAAGGTTGTTATTTTTGTTTTGGGTCAAAAGCTTGAGTGACAGATTGGATTTACTGCCGTGGTTCCTCGACCAACAAACGGACGGACAGTGTGAAGTCCAGGCATTTTGGTGAGCTTGAAAATCTGATGCTACATCAACGCTGCAGCAAAAGATGCTGCTGCTGAGGGTGTCAAGGTCAAGGGTCAGTGGTGGGGGTGGAACAGAAAAGGGTTAAGTTGCTGAGCTGAGGGCGTGAAGGAGGGAGCCGAGTGTCAGCAGAAAGTTAGCGGTCCGACTTAACACTTTACCCTTTCATGCTCCGTGTTCAGCTGGTTATCAGTCATGTCAGAATGAGAAACTCCTTAGTTATGGTCAGACACACACACACACACACACACACACACACACACACACGTGTATGTTATGTTTACCCATGAGGCCCTCTGTCATTCACTTCCTCTGAAACCTGTTTATTCCATCTGCCCCATGACCCTCCTTTCACCTTTCTTTCTTCCCCTTCAACTCCCATCCCCCTTTCAAGCAAAGTCTCACTCTTTGACACAACAGGAAGAGAAGAAAAATGACTGCAGCAGTTATGTCACTGTCAAAATTCACTCATGGGGAGCCATGCAGTAGGTCTGGTCAGGGTTTGCACAAGGTCACTGAGGTTTGCATCATGCTGGCTGGTCACTATGGCACCAACACACACTCTGGACGCAAATTTTAGCAGGAAAATGTGAGTCCTGAAGGGGACTGAAACACATGGTGAACCTGACAGGGTGAGAGGTCTTTAACACTGGTCAGATATGCACACTGATGCTTGATGTTTTCCAGAAAGGAGTTGATGAGTCAGCGCAAATTTATGAGCCTCTTCACCCTCACCAAACGAGCAAAGCTGGCCGAGGCCATCTGGTATAACTGATACCTTATTGTGTTTGTGTTAAATCTGAAATTATGCTTTTTCAAGACAGCCAAATTGTTCCTGCGCATGTTAGCGTTCCGTTGCACAACAGCGGAACACTGCCTGAGATAATCTGAGGAGTGATGTTATTTTAGTTTTTCCACTTCTAAGAGAAAAAAGTGTAGGAAACTGAAGAAATGGTGTCTTTTGCACCTAGCATGCCCAGCACTTGAAATCATAGCCTTATTCTGCAGCCAACCACTAGGAGGCAGTCTAGATGCTTTGGATGTGCATCTGGGGGTTCTCATCATGACCTGGGAAGAACTGTGCAGTTTTATCGCACTAAAGTGCTGTCAAACCAACAGCGCTTTTCCTACAAACCTGTTCCCAGATCTGTTGGCCAAAATCTGCCGTCTAGTCGCTTTCCTATTAGTCGCTTGCACACACAAAAAAACACACTAATCCAATTACAGCAGGAAAAAAAACACCCAAATTCCTGACCTTTTCTGACCACAGTGCATGTTTGTCTTCAGTCACATGTGAGGTTGGGGCATCTGTTTCGTATTGACGTGGTTGTGCACGGCGAGCGAATGGAAGCGAGGAAAACGATATCTTTAGATTCTGGGACAAAAGCCCCCGGATCCCCGCTGCAGCCAGCCCCTCCGCCGTACCCCGCGCACATATGCATGTTCCGGGTGTTTAAGCACGTGCACACACCACACAAACCCTTCCCATCAGTTCCTTTCAGCCATCTGAGCACAGCTGGTGTGCAGACATCTGGTCAGTAAAAGAACAATTGGAATAGAGATGGGTGATGGCTGGGACAAAGGTAATTTAGGGTGAAACTGATTCTGCTCATATGGAGGAGCCATACAGATGTTTAACGTTCTAGCACGTCCTCCACAAACGCATACATATGTGATCGCAATCTTCCGCAATCCTTATTTAAGAAGAAAGCCTCCTCTAGCCACCTCTATTATTCATTAGTGTCACCACTTTATTTCTTTGCATTAAGTCTAGAAGGCTTTTTACGGCAATGGACAGAACAAAGCTGTTGTTTTTTGTGTTACTTTCCACCCCTGCTGGTAGGAAACTGCTGGTTATTGAGCAATGAAGTGATTAAATCAAATTAAATTAGTAGCCAACATGGAAACGTAGTTGGGGAAATTCAGGATTACTGCCACCACTGCAGGGAGGCATCAGGGACATGATCAGACCGACAAACTACCCAGGATGATGGCATTGTTTACTGGAATCGGGGGGGGTGGGGTGGGGGGGGTGGAGGTGAAGATGATTCATGAGCTGAATAGGCACATTTTCCTTTTATTGTTTGAGTGAAAACAAACAGAGCGTCTGAAAAGAGATGGATTCATCGCTCCGCAACATTTGCATTACAATCCCCGTGCAGCAAAAATTTAGATGTGCCTCACAATTGTCACTTTTTGCACGGAAACACCGCCTCCGACCATCAATAGGTTCAAATTCAGTGCGTCAACTTCTTACAAGAAACAAAAACCCGTTAATTAAAATGGGGCTAAAAGAGGATCCTCAAACGATTTATTCTCACACAAAGATGAAGGACTGTGGACATAAATGACAGAATGAAATAGCTTCTGTCTGCCATTATTAATTGTTCCTAACAAACGCAGCAAAGAAAAAAATAAATTCCTAAGAGGCACAAAGCAAATGTTAATGCAAGACATCTGTGAATATTCAGCATCACTGCAACAAAAAGCAATCCTTCTTGTCATCTGTTAAGAAATTCCATTTCCATTGTTGATGGGAGAGAAGGGTACACCAATCATTTAGATCTTTTTGTCAGGATTTGTTAAATCATCTTGAATATTGTTCCTTATCCCTTCATCATTTCCTGTCCTTTTGACTCTCCTTCCCACCCTCTGTCTCTTCATTATAGTAGATCGTCAAGCAGGCCGTCGTGTTCCAGCCGTAACAAACTCTTCCAGAATTCATTTCAAAACCGTTTTCCAGCCATGCCCATGTTCTCTGCCTGGGCCCAGTCATAAAGAACACAGTAATATCTGGTGTGAAGAGCCATAAAAAAGTGAGGGATTCCTCCTATTTCCAGAAATCTGGCTTTTATCTTCACTCCGCACATGGTTAAAATATATGCTGTCACTTTCAGCACAGAGGATGTAATTATTGGGCTGGAACAGTTTCCTTTACTTTCAGCATTGATGACTGCAGCAAAGCCAGACAGCACTGGACATGTGTGTTATTATCACACACTTTATTTCTGCTGCTCTGCTTGGCTTTTGTTTTATTTTTTGTGTGTGGCCGTCTGAATACTGCCAGTCGATGACGGCGCATTTACAGTCATGGCTATGTGTTCCCTTCTGTAAATACAATTTTATAATTTAAAATACAGTTACCAAGGAGTCAGCTCAGGGAGGTTGCTATAGAAACAGATTTAAGGCTGCTAAATAAAGAGAAACATGAGCAACAACTACAGAAACATCTGCAATGCTTAAAATCTTTATAATATGATATAAAACTACTACACAATAAAGTTATCTCTCACTTATGCTGAATCAGAAAGATTTTTTTTTTGTTCTTTCAGTCAGATAAAACAATTTAAAGGTTCAATCTAACCATCACTTTGAGAACTTGTAACATTTTTACAGTCCAGGATTCTGGTATTTTTTCCTCTAATAAGCCACCCGAGGTCACAGTACAAAAGATCGACTTATAATAAAAGGTTTCTGGGGTTTTTTGCTGCACTAGTTTATGCGTCCAACATGTTGCATTTGGTTCCCATCTAGAGATGAGTCATCGATGGGACTCAACTCATGCTGCCTTGTAACTGGAGGGGTCCAGACATTTATTGCTGTGTTACTGTTCCCGACGTGAGCTTCAGAGTCTCAAAGGAGGTGGAGCTCTTATGATGGCGCTCAAGCTCATCAAAAAAAAAAGGCTTGAAAGGCTGTATTTGATGGGATAAACTGGGCAGCCCCAGGGTGGAATTAGGAACCAGGAAACAAAAACAACTCTGATTAATTCAGACGCAACATCAAAACCACGCACCATCAAACTTTACCAAACTTGGATTACATTAGTATTTAAGTGATGGCCAACATCTGTGCCGCAATGTCGAGTTTATTTTAGAACAGTCTGTTCAGGACATGTCAGTGTGAATTCATGTTTGTCATTTTCTGAGGCTTCAGAAAGTGACACGCTGGCCGACACACAGAAGCAGACAGCCAGGGCGATACTTAAACAACACCATAAATGTTTACCTCGAGGGACTGATGCAATGCTTCTGAAATTATTTAAAAAAACAGAAGCTGGTGATCAGCCGAACAGCCAGTCTCGGCTGAAGCCAGTCCATTTTTCTGCGAGGGCGGAGATTGAGCAAACCCAACTGCTGGTCGCTGTGAACCACATCAGTCTCCAGATGATCTTTTAGCCATAACAAGCCTCAAAGGGCTGCATGGATGGTGTGCATGTGTGTCAGTACTTTAGGAGACATGTGGCTTGTCTACATCCTTTATAGAAGTAACCTGTCAGCCCATTGTGTTTGAGGAATATCCGGAATGGGTACACCTCCAACTCTCTATTTGTAGGAGCTCCGCCAAAGCAAAGGCAAAACTCTCGTGTATTTACTTTTGCTATCACGTCAAGGTTTTTTTTTGGTTGTTTTTTTTTTTTTACTGCATATAAAAGCCATTTCCCCCTTTATCCACGAGAAAGAAAAACATCCACTTTGAGAACAGCTGAGCGATCTGGAGCCGCGTCACTGGCTGATGTTGCCACAGCATGATTGAGTGTTTGTACCAAAGTCTGTAACATGTCATCAGTTACTGCATGCATGGTTCCAATCTCGGAAAATTTACTTCATCTACTTAAGGCTACAAACTAAATTTTAAGCATTTCAGGTGAATGGAATAATATCTACACAGTTCCAACAAACATCTCATTTGGCCCATTTCACATAATGAGCAGAGATTCAAACATCAACCAGCTTCTACTAAATGTTAATGGGATCAGAATATTCGCAGAAACTCCAACCATCTGGTAGGTCTTTCAGTCAGCTCGGAAAAATGTAGTAGAAGTTGCTCTTACAGATAAGTAGTACAACATATTTTGCAGCTGAGTAGTATATTTTGCAGTTCTCCGCTGAAGGACAGACACAAGGTTACACTGGCAGACACGGAGGAGTTCTGAGCAGACATAGATAGGCAAGCAGCTGCTGTAGCTTTATAAAGAGTAATGCATGCATTACCTGAGACGTACCTGTTTTTCAAATGTTGCTCTGTGTAACTGGCCTTCTTTGTTGCTGAATTAAACATACGGGACTGAAATTCCCCCCCGTAAAAAAAAAAAAATGCTAATTGTGTTCTACCCAAGCCGCAATTGCACAAAATAGAGGGAGTTTTGGTTAACTGTTCCGGAAAATATCAATTAGCATACAAATCTGATTAAAAGGAGCAGTTTGCTGGTCTGTAATTAAATTTTATTAGACGGATTTGCAGAGGTTTGACTTTCTGAGGAGCGTGGATGTCGGCCTTAATCCCGTTCTTTCGCATACACATTTCGTTTTATATCTGCTCTCCATAAACGTGCAGTGGGGAAAAAAGTCCCATGGGAATACCAAGATTGTTCACATACAGTCATTAAGGAAATATTTATTTTGCATGCACCGGCAAATTATTTTCTACATAAAATAGGATGATTTTGACTTAATTTCATGCTGTTTACAGAAAGCAAAGAAGAACAGCATTGAAAAACAGCAAGTGTGCATATTTAGCTATACATTTATCCTTAAGTGATAACACCTCACAAGTCAGTGCAAACTGACATTTGGCATGAAGCTGTAGATAACATACAGTAGCTAGATAACTCTGCAAATTTAGTTTTAGAGCTCTCTGTGGCCAAATATCCTGAACTGCTAGCCAAGTAACCTTCCATTAATCATGCACGAGACACAACAAATCAACATTTTGATAATCAAAAATCATGGGCCAAAAAAACACAACATAACCTTATCAAGGTCACGGCAGATGCTGGAGTCCATCCCAGCAGTCACTCTGGACAGTCCATCACATAACACGCACGCACACACACACACACACACACACACACACACACACACACACACACACACACACACACACACACACACACACACACACACACACACACACACACACTAAGGGGAAATTAGAGCCTCCAGTCCAGTTCCTGCCAAAAAAATATGTGTTTATTTACATTATTGACCTTCACATGCTGATTTGTACCTTGCTTTTAAAATATTTAAATGCTAGCAGTACATATGGTTGTAGACAGACATTTTTTAAAGACACAGCACTGTCCTCCAGACAATTCCCTCTCACTTACAGAATCCATCAAACAAAATGACTGTAGGTTGTGAGGGTCGAATCGATTTAGCCCGACAGTATTTTCAGCTTGACCCATTTGCTCTCAGTCATTTTGTCATAAATGATGCAACAATGACTCCAGATGTTGCTGTTTCAAGTTCTTAAGTGCAGCTCTTGGCCTTTTTTTAACTCACGCCGGTGCGGCTCACTTAGGTCCCGCGAGTGACGTCAGCCGCTGATTTCAATTCCGACAGGATCACAGGCAGTGGGTCAGCCGTTTGCCAATGCATCCACTTCAGATTAGCAGTAACAGAACGTGACAGTGCTGAGAGGATTGAGGCTCTCTGTGGCAGAGGATTACCTGTCCTGACTGTTATACGTACCTGTATTACCCACTTGCAACTAATGCTGTCCCAATTCCAATACTAATATGAAAGGGTTTAAAGCATGAGGTGTCATCACACCGCAGTATAAATTGTTTTTAGTTTTGAAAATCCCCACTCTGTAGGTTTTCTTTGATTAAACGTCTTATTTATTTCCGCCCTTTGTCAGAAATTCTAAAATTAAGGCCCAAATGAAATTGAAAAAAGCAAAATTCATCCCAAAATTCCTATTTTTGACAACCTCTTTTGTTTCTAAAGCGTCCCTAATCCAAATTCGGGTCCACAGATTGTGAAAGTTAAGATTTTGAAACCACTAAACCACGTCCTTGAACGGGCCCATGCTTTCTGTCTAAAAGCCCACAAAAGAAGTCATGCAAAAAGAATTAAAATGGTAATGTTGTGATTCATGAAGTAGGTAATGTTGTGATTCATAAAGTAGGACACTGTAATGACAAATGAAGTCTCCATCTCTGCTATAATAACCTAGACTCAAAGTTCTGTCCCTCAATGTCCAAGTCTGCCAGACAAATTAGTTTCTGAAATTTTGACTTTCCTTTTTTTTCTCTTTTTTTTTTTTGGTGGTGTGACTCAGTTTTTGTACGACAGAAACAGGCCAGAAAGCAAATTTATAACTGCTGGCCCATTATCCATGTGTCCATTATAAGCTGATACTGGCAGAGCTGGTCCTCAGCAGCTGCAAAGATGATCAGTGACCACGCTGCTGCTGGAACTGATCATCTGGACTGGTCATTTCCAGAATACAGCTGCCTTAACTCTGATAAAACAGCTCTTGTGCAAGGAACAGAAAAAAGGTTGTTAGTTTTTTTTTTTAAGTGATGTGTTCATGGCCACCCACTTCCTTTTTCACACATATTGCCTGTCAAGAGTGTTTTAAACTGACCTATTTTGGTGCTGGCAGGCCTGTAAGGGGAGCTTTTCCTCTGAGGACTCCTTTAATTTCCATCTTTTTTCCTTCTTTCAATGTCAGACAGTGATCATTGTTGGGAATGTTTACATGCAGGTTTCCTAAATATAACATCACCACACGGATGTATTTTAGTATCTACCCATTACATACCCCCTTTCTTTCTTTTTATAAATGATTTTAGTGTTTTCTCTCTGTTCTAAGTTAATCATTTGGATATTCCCTCTTTAAGATAATTACAACACTCGCTGGATTGAATGACAGTTGGTCAACCTTCTCTGCATGCAACAATGTTTCTGGGGGTTTTTTTATAATAAGAAACAATGATCATCATATAGCAGCTATAGTCATAAATTACCATCTGGGGGATTACAACATTAGCGCTGTGATACACGCATCTGACAGTTGTATGTGTACAGTAAAAGTAGTTCCTTTAGCAACTGTTTTATAGTAAAAGATATTAAATCATTCTCAAAATGGTTTAGGCTTTGATTATAATGTCAGCAAAGGGTCAAATTAAAAACAAATGAAAAGATCCTGACGGGACCAACCAGATCCAAGTTAAAGCTGAGGAAGAAGACAACCCACAGCAGTGAGAGGAACATGTACAGTAGTTAGATCCCTCGTGTTAATTAAAGCTGAATGATGGGGACTTGCTTTTCATTGGAAGGATGTAAAATGCAACGATGATATATGACATGGTGGAGGGGTACGTTAAAATCTTTTAATGTTATGAATGACAGCTTTAAACCCCTGCCCACCAGCCCACCAGCCAGGGAACATGAAACCACGGCTCCACTTCCTTCAGCGTCTGCGGCCACCAATGCTCCACATTATGTGGCTTTAAATGATGTCATCAGTGTTGTGAATGTCTCTCAGGCGGGACTTCACAATGTAAGGAAATGCTGATATCAGGCTCTGATGCATATCTTCATGTAAGAAAGGTGCTGGAAGTGAAATGTAGGATGAAATTTATATGAATTATGTCTTGTATGTTTAAAAAAAAATGTGTCTGCAGCTGTGCAATAATGTTGCATAATTTGTGCATCTATGTCTCTTAGCAATATATAAAATACTATACAAAGTGTGTTCCAGTATAAATCATGTGCTTCTTGTTGAAGAGATGGCTACCTCTGAAGTTTATAATTGGGTGGGAACTGGAAATGTTTAACCTTTTCAAAACTCTTTCGCCATGCAAAAGTTAAAATGAAATATGGCTGTTGTAAAGACCGATAAATGGCATGTAAGGCCAAGTGAAGATAGCTGGTTTACAGGGTGTGAAAACTCAACAAGAAAAGGCCAGTGACGCTGTGGGACAGAGAAAGAACAAATAGACAAACAGTATGACTGCGAGGAGGGCAGGAGGGAGAAGAAAACAGGAAGGGTTAAAAAAGGAAGCTCAGTCATTAACACATGACACACGAGAGTAACCACTTCTACACTTCAGTATTACTTTGGTTTGTTCTATTAATCCTTATCAGATGTTTACTTTCTGAAATGAGCTCTTTGGCGATGATATCATAAAACAAAAAACTGCAGGGGTTGAATTACTGAGTCATATACAGCAAGATGCTTAATGCTTAATTGCAGCCTTGCATAATGGTGTCTCTTGCAGACTGATTATATGAGCCATATAAAGTTTTTTTAAATAATTAGTTTTGTTTGCAAAGGGTGACAAAAGTGATAACAACAGCAATGGGATTTTTGCCACCCAATGTCAATGAAGGACTTTCCAAATATCACCTATCTTCTAAATTCCACAGAGCCATTTATGCAGAAACTTCTCAAGAGTCCATGTGTGTCCTTGATATAAATTCCTGAAGCAAAAAATGTGCAAACTATGCCATTATTTCTTATAAATGTGTGGCTTTGCCCTATCTACACAGTGGTTACATCATCTAAATAATAAATGTCCATAAATGCATATCAAACATAACAACAGCCACAATAAACAGTCACCATTAAAAAAACCCAACAAAACAACTAAATAAATTATGCATAATTCAGACACCAACATTCCTCTTCAATAGACAGTGTAGTCTGTAAGCAACAACAGGGAGGATGTTTAAAGCTTTTAGAATTCAGGGGGTCTAGGTTGCCTAGGGAGGAAATAAGCCATAATTACAGAACAATCAAAACCAAGGGTACAAGTTGTGTACAAAGAAAACAATGTATGTGGCACTTTATGTAATGTTAATATAGAATCTATAATTATATATTCCAGTCATAAATTAGATGAACGGTATTGTTAGGGCTTTGAGATGCCTAAAACAAGCCATAACTTGTCTAAATTGGCTTCATGATTTTGGTGTGTACGTTTTAATACGTTATAGTGATAAACTTAAGATGTGAGTAGTGGTTAGCATATTAACTATGTTTTCTTTTATTTGCTTTCATTCTGACATGTGAAATAAATAAAATCCAGTCCTTTACAGGAAAATCTTCTTTACTTTGTAACTTTCCCACAGACAAATATCTATTTTCCACGAAAATAGATATTTGAGATGAGATACAGAAACAAAAACTACATTTCGCATGGGCTGTGCAGCATTGTGGCTGTAAGGTTTTACAGAATAAAGAGCTTTTTTTGGTAAAAGACCCGAAAAACAGGAACTTAATTTTAAAAAGCAGAACACTTGTCTAAGTTTATGTCAGCTGTCAATGAAATTAAAGGTGACGGCACCATCTAGTGGTCAAATAGCATCGCGTTACCGCAATACAAAAAGTTAACGGAGTAACCCACATAACAATCATCCTACTAACAGGCTGGATTACTAATTGGATAGTTTATTGTGCTAGTCATAAAAATGGCTTATTAATTAGTTATAACCAATCACGCTATGGTGCGACGCTCATATCTGCATACGCTCGCGCGCACAAGCGCGCGGCGCTGGGTTGGCGCATGCGCAGCGCCTCGCGGCTTCTCGGCGTCCCGGAGATTTGAGCGAAGATGATGCGGCTGAGCGGCCGGTGCACGGACTGAACGCATGAGTAGCCCGTGTTAGCGCTAGGTTTTCCTCTTGCCTTGTCCACTTTCTTGCCAAAATCTCTCATTTGATGTCGAGTCGATGCAGCGTAGAGGCAGATAAAGTTAGCACGGAACGGCAGAGGACGGGGACCCAGTAGCTGGAGGGAGTTGGGCATCAAATTGCAGCGGATGTTATTACACACTCTTAAGTATCACGGACGTAAGTAACTGATGTTTTGTAACATGTCTGTGTGTTGTTTTCCTTCATAATGTTGATTTAAAACGTATAAGAACAACCTTGGTGTTTTGTTTGAGGCGTTTGATCAGGTAGCTTAGCTGGAGCCCATCCCTTTGTCCACACTATCAATTACTTCTCCGTGGGTCGAGAATGACGTTTTTCATTTTAAATCGCTGGTTTCGAGGTTTTTAAGATGTAGTGAAGCACCTTCACCCGCCCACTTGTTAAACGAGGATAATCTGGCATCTAACCCGAAATAAAACGCGATTAAACACGTATAAAAGCTATTTATTAGCTGCGAGAGGCGGCGCCGTGTGCAATGTTTTAAATGTCGCCAAAATTCAGTGGCAGTGCTGTGCTGACAATGTCGGGGTGCAGTCATTTTACAGAGGCTTGTGGTCTACCATCACACATGCAGAGATAACTGTCAGACCGGTTTGAGGTCGCTGGGCATTTGTATTTAGGCCTGCCTGCACCTAAGCTCGTTGATCAGTTGAATTTAAGCCTCTTGAGCGGTCCGACTGAAACTTGCTGACACATGTGCCCCTGTCTTTTTGTGAGCACACAAGCCCGGTTAACCCTGTCTGTCTCACCCCCCACTGCAAGTAAAATACTGTCAAGTTTCCCCGTGGATGCAGCCCAGCAAGTGGGCCCATTTTGTGCAGGGTCTGTTGCTCACACCAGTGAGCACTCAGTGGTGCAGGAGTAAGTTGGGTTTATTTGTTATTGTGCCCCCCGACGCCTTTTTTTTTTTTTTTTTT
>BJFM01000757.1:255958-280785 GCA_016586285.1 Arothron firmamentum | reverse complement strand
TACATGCTGTGGATGAATATTTAACAGTATTTTACAATTATTATAAAAAACAGTAAGATACTGTTAAAAATTCACCGTAAATTTACAGAAATTCGTTACAGTGTACATTTCAATATAGAATTTCTATGTATCAATTCAACAACAAAGAATGGAATTTCTAAAGTTTCCATCATTAGTAAATATTAAACCAATGCCAAAACGGTCTTTGATGTGGACTGTTGATGAAAGGTTAAAAGTAGACAGGTTAGATGAAAGTCAAAAACATAAAAGACACAATATGAAAGGCTGAAACTCTACTCCCATCATCCTAAGACGAATGAATCCACAGTAATATACTAATCTACTTTGGATATTTGGATTTTGTCAATACGACGACTGAGGTCAAACACAATCATTGTCAACAAAAAAGACACTGAGAAGAAAAAAGTGAAGAAAATTCAACAGAACACAGAGGACATGGACAACACGGAAAAGAAAATGGTACGAAAGAAGCCAATTGATGAAGATCCATTTATTAGGAGGGAGATGAAGATGATAAAGGAGGAGAAGAAAGAGCTGCCGAGGTCAGTGACTGAGCTTCAACACGAAGTCAGTCAGCTGAAAGGAGAGCTGGCTGAAAAAGAGGAGCAGATAGGCAGGATGGTCCAAAGACGCCGGATGAGAACGGTGGCTCATGTGGAAACCCTGGCCCTGCTGAGCAGCACCCAGGCCGAACTCAAAAAGAGGTCTGCTGTTCTGGAGGAGAAGGTGGTGGAAGAACCCAAAGACAGCCCCCAGAGCCTGGAGTGTGGAGACCACTCAGGACAGGAAGTGGAGACATTTAACAAAGAGATTTCCAAAAAAGGAGAGGCTCTGACAGTGCAGCTCTCAGAAAAAGAGCAGCAGATGGATGAGCAGATGAGGCAGAAGCTCATTAGCATGAAGGAAGACTTCCAGAAGAAGCTCTTCGAGGAGAGAGAGAAGAACAATCAAGAGCAGAGTGAGAGAGAGGAGAGGCACAGACAGCAGCTTAAAGAAAAAGACGACACTTTTAAGATGCACTTGGGCATGCTGTGTGATCACTGGGAGGCCAGGGCTCAGCACTGGAGCAAAGACCAGTCAGAGCTGGAGAAGAAACTCCAGGAAGAAGAGAACCTGCGAAAACAGCAAGAGGAGGAGAGCGGGCAGGAAACCGAGCACCTCCGGGAGGAAATCCAGCAGCTTCAGGTACGCAGCCGCGGACGGGTTTGCTCTCCTCTCTTTCCTTTGGTCCTTTAGTCCGAAGACGTTAAATGTCTGGCTGTGAAAACTAAAACTAATTTCTCTTTGCAGCAGTTTTTCAACGCTGAGAAGAGGGAGAAGAAAGGCTTCTGGAGGCGGATCCTAAAACTGTGGAAAAAGTGAAGTGTCCTCCAAACATCTACACTTGTCTTGCTTCCTTTTCCACTCCTCCTCTTCCATCTTTTCCTCCTGACTGACTTCCTCCACTCCAACTCTTCTTATATTTTAACATTTTATTGTTAAATATGTATTTTTTTTTTTCAAAAGCCTTATTTGTCATTGTCAGTCTGATGTAACTGTGATCGCCATTAAAGTTCTTATCACTTGAACCGCTGTGATGTTACACCGCCTGTCTGAAACTTCCAGTTTGACATCCTTATTCATCACATCTCATATCACAAAAAAAAAAAAATCACTGACCATGACTTTTCGCAGTTTGTAGCGTTTGGACCTGATGTCGTCCATCAGCATCTCATAGGGGGTGAGCTGGTACTCGATGGGCAGAGGGTTGTACTGCCGCTCCTGCACCTTCTTCAGCTTGACTCCTTCCCGCAGGTCTCTCATCACCTGAACCCAGCACCGAGCCTGATGGCGGAGGGCAACGTGCATGAGGGGAATCCGTGCACACTGTGATCTAAATGGTATGACTCCCGATGGTGGTCTGGACGCCTACCCAGTCAGCATTCTGCAGCTCATTCAGGT
This sequence comes from Arothron firmamentum, assembly GCA_016586285.1. Classification (NCBI taxonomy): domain Eukaryota; kingdom Metazoa; phylum Chordata; class Actinopteri; order Tetraodontiformes; family Tetraodontidae; genus Arothron; species Arothron firmamentum. The sequence continues at coordinate 278,823 of BJFM01000757.1, read as the reverse complement.
CTCGGCCTGGTTCCTCCGACGACTCTGCCTCCATCTTACGGAGGTTCTGGTGTGGGAGGGAGAGAAGGGCCTTCGATATTAGAGTCAGAAAGACAGTAGCAGCAAGTGAAGGAGCTAAAGAGTGAAGGATGAAGAGTTTCAACAAGATTATTTCTATTTCAAAGTGTTCCACCCTTTTTCTCCAGCAGAAGCAGCATCTGTTTGATATGCATCAACACTGGAGGAGGGATAAAAGAAGATCACTTCCAGTGTTTGATTTGACAATTTGCGTGTGAAATGACACGTGTGTCACTTGAATGGTCGCTAACGGCAACAGCTGAGCATTAAAAAAAAAAAGCCATTTTTGTTTGAAGTGAGCTTTTTGTTAAGATCCCATTATATATGTAACAAGTAATAAAGAGAGAAGCCTCAAGTCTGGCAGTGAGCGGTCAGCGTCCATCCTGGCCTCCGCCTGAACCTGAACCTGCACAACATGAGGTCATTAGCGTGTTGCAAAACACTGACAGTCTGACTGACAGCTTCTCGGGGGGGTGGGAGGGTGCAAATGTGTTCCACACTGCCCAGTCTCAGAGTTGGGGTTATACTGTCAGATTTATTTTACTTCCCATTGTGTTCTTTTAATTCCAGAACACACTCTGAACAGCAGTGTACCTTTAAAGCCACAAAGGAACTGAAAATGCATAGATGTTTGTACATTATGTCATTAATTTGGCTCAGTTTGAGCTTTGATGTAGGTTTATGTTGCAAATGAAACTGTCATTGCAATGGAAACCTTGGCTTTGGAAAGCATCGCGTCTTTGTTTTTCAGGTTAAAAGTGTTGTCATCCATCACATGTCCTCTTTTCTAGCCTTTTCTGCCCTGCAGTGAGAGTTACACAACATCCCTATTCATTCAGACGCATTACACACACTGAAAGGGCATCGGCAGCATCAGTGCATACCAGGAAGGAACCCTGTCGTCTCTCTGTTTCTCTCTCTCTCACACACACACACACATACACACACTTTCTCTTTCTCTCTCTTCTCATGGAAATATTCCAAGTCACAGCTGAGCTTCAGAATTTCCCCTAAAAGAACCAAAACATTCCCACTTTTTCCAGCTCACAGCTCTAACAGAATGATTGACCACGTTTAAGCTGTTGAGTGTGAATTTCATTATTTTTATTAACCTTAACACAAGTTTGCCCCGCTGCTGATTGAAAAGTGCATTTTTACGATTCTGAACACACAAAATTGGTTTCAATATGAGAAGTTGCTGCAGCCTCCTGCTCAACGCCGCCCACATGACCGGCACCAGTAGGGCAGAATTAATCCTTTGTGGTATGTAGACAAGTTGAAAACACAGATCGACCTCACAACAACAAGACCCTGGAGGGCTTACGTATCGTGTCATGAGCATCAGCTGTGAGAACCTGGAAGTCAGAGCTCTTGGCAGCGTCGCCATCAACCTGTCAGGGAGCATCTGAACAATCTGGACCGAGGACCGGGACCGAGTGTGACCTCAGTAAATATGGAATATTCAGCGGTTAAACAGCCGGTACCATGATGTTTGTGTCCATTGACGATTATATTCATGGTGGAGACGAGGAACCCACCTCTTTAGCACTCTTGATCTTCTCCAGGAAGGTGTGCAGCTCCCTGGTTTCGGTGTACAGAGCCCGACACACGGCCTGGTAGTGACTGCAGGCGTCCGACAGTGCAGGCAGATGAGCCGTGCACAGCTGCAAGACAGCAAACACACTTTCAATACACACCCCGTACGGATAACACAGCTCTGATAAGATTTTCACTAACCCCATTTAAAATTTGGGTTTTTATATTAATATTTGACCTTTATTTTTTCTCATTCACCCTCTAAAGGTGCAGAGATTTGTGTATCCGGCATAAATGAATGCTTTCTAGCTTTATTAAGTAAACAAATGTGAGTAATCGGTGCATTCCTGGGACCTCAGTACAGTGTTACCTCGGTAAAGTAAAGGAACAGTGGTGCCAAAACAAAATCTTTGGATGACAATAGTAGCTGACAGCTAGCTTCCAGTCTGAGTGTGTGTTTGTGTGTGTGTTATGTAAATGATGCGAGGCCACATGAGGGCTGACAGTCTGCTGCACTGGACAAAATTGATCCCAACAAAGATGCGGAACGCAGCCGTGTACTTGCTCGGGAAAACACGGAAGTGTTTTTTTTTTTTAAAACAAAAACAAACAAAGAACCACGGTGACCTACCTGCAGGATGTCTCTGTAGCCGCTGGCGACGCTGTCAGAGTGCTCCTCCATCTCATCCTCCTCCTCTGTGGCCTCGTAGCCTTCATCGGGGCAGGCGTCCTTCTCAGCCTCCACCATGTTGGTCATGAAGGCGATGAGCTCCTCCAGAGGTGCAGTGAGCTCCCGCTCCTCGTTCTCCTTCAGCCCGTAATCCAGAGCCTTGTAGATCATGATCCCCAGAGACTCGATCACCTGGATGATGTAAAAAGTCTTCACCTTCTCCGTTTGTTGCGTGAAAACCAGTATGGTTTTGTGTCTTTGTTACGTAAAGTGATCCTCTTTGTTGAACAGACGTAATGTGCCTGACCTCCCAGCTCGACCTTAAAGGGAAGAACTCCCCCCATCGCTCGCGCACGCACGCAAACATGCCGACTGAGAGGCTTTGACAGACTCGCACTGGAGGCAGATTACTGATCTTGTGATTAACTGACAGAGGAAAAAACAGCCTCATTGCTCTACTTCTCACATGGCTTCCTGGAAATCCAGTCGGCCTTTTAAAGGCTGACGGAGTCTGGAGTCACCTTAGAGTTCAGCTGCATTCTGACCACGGATGTGAAACAAAGATGGAGGAGGCGTTAAGACGTCTTTCTACTGCACAAAACTCCGGCCAAAAGCCTGGGCGTGGCCAGAGTCACCGCCATGGAGATGCTATAGATGATGTTACAGAGTTTTAAGAGTCGTAATTTACAACACCATTGATTAGAGTGCAAATGTGGAGGTTTGGGGTTTAGCTTTTACGCCTTATTGGGGTGAATTTCTCTCCCAGGCCCAGTGTGGAGGATTTTCAACGCTCAACTGTCTGAAATCACATATAACGTACGCAGGCATGGTTCTTCAGGGCGTGACACCTTGATGGTTTTGTGTGACGGACGAACAGACAGGAATGCGAGCGCTGGCGTCCGTTGATGTTACTCATCAGCACTAATCGATCAGGTTTGCAGTTCAAAAACAGGATTTCACGTTATAACTGCATCCGCTTCATACACTTGAGAATACAGCTGTGAAACAGATCCATTTTATTCTCCCTCATTGGCTGGAGGCGCTCTGGATCATGCAGGGAAGTCCCCTGCACGGCACCATTAACAGATTCACCATGCAATAGAAATATAACTAACTTAAAACATTTTAGTATCAGATGAAACTTTAACACTGATGAAAATATAAATATATAAAGCTCCATCATATCATTTTGGCTTTGCTGTTTGCACCTTTGAGCTGTTTTGAACGCAGATATAGATGCGGCGCTGCCAAAGCTAAAACAAAAAACACGAGTGGGGGAGCGAGAAGTCACACTGGGGATTATTCTGCAGCCCTGAACACTGAGACAAGACTGATGGGACTGTTCCAGGAGCGGAAGCCAGACAGCACAGAAACCACCGACGGGCGGGGGCGGGGGGGTGGGGGGTGGGGACTGAGAGCCCGCAGAAAATCACTGATCAAAGCGAGGAAAAAGAGGCGGTGAACGATATCGCCGTGGTCACTGAACACATCAGAGAGGTCAAGCAGGGAGGAGATAGGTGAGACCGGAAACGGAGATGGAGAGTGGGAGGGGTCACATGACAGATCCACCCACCCTCAAACATCACAACATAAGAGCCAAGGTTCCTGCGGCGGGGAATGGCTGAATGCCACCTCTTTGTCTGAACCACAGTAACTCTGCAGTAGATACATGACACCGTGCAGACAGGCAGGCAGGCAGGCAGACAGGCAGGCAGGCAGGCAGGCAGGCAGACAGGCAGGCTGGACCTGCATGTTCAGGAATTGGTGCCTGACTTTATCAGACTCCATGCTAATCTTGCACTTTGCCTCACTGATGAGTGATTTTCTACTCTGATCTGACCCCAGACGTCAGAGCTCAGACGGAGGGGCCAAGCACGCACGTGGACAGAGGGGAACGTGATCAGGCCTAAGCCAGAATGTTTCTGAGGCTACTCATGAGCCGTTCCTTCACGCGTAGGCTGAAAACAGGAGAATTAACACTGCCCTACCGACCAGAGAACCGCTGCACATCTGCTCTGAGTAAGACCGACTTCACCGACGGCCGCATCAGTCGCTGGAGTTGACGCTGAAGTGATGCACAGATAATGTGTGCCAGCGCTCACTCTCCGTGCTTTCCTGCTCATATAGCTTTAAGCTAATTCCTCCCTGTGCGCGAGCAGAATGCCTCTGCAGGATTTAACGCTGTCAAGCATCAAAAAGCCGCAACAACTTACCAGTTTTTGACAGCGGGTTTGTATTGTGAGAACTCATTTCTAGTGCAAAGCTGCTTAACGTGGATTTGTCTATAGTTTCACGTTCTGTGCCTCCACTGCGTTCAGTCCATCTGTTATCACAGCCATGTCACACAGCAGTGCAGCTCCAGAACCCCCTGAGGTAAGCACTGCCTGCAAACAGTGCAGAACTACATGAAATATTAATATCATTGGTGTAATTATCGTTTTTGCAGACATGTGTGCCTGCAAGGATCAACCACAGAGTATTACTGCAGCAGCAAAACAGAAGAGCTCGTCCTTCCTCATCACATTCCCACATCAATTATTCCATCAAGTCACAGCTGATGCCAGTCTAGCAAGCATTTGTGAGTTTGGAGGACTCGACGCTGTAATGTGGGCAACCTTCCCAACCACTCAGGGGAGGCAGCTGACGGAGGATGGATGAAGAGCGGGTGGAGATGCATTCAAAAGACATCCAAAGCCATTTTAATCAAACTAAAAAGCAAGGATGGGTTCCAAGCTGGGAATCTGAGGGGAAATGTGCTAATTATCATGGTAGCTAGAAGATTCGAGACAGACAAAAAAGACTGAGTGCTGGTTCGTTTGGAGGATCTCCTAACTTTGCTGCTGTTTTGTTCCTGCGGCTTTGATTCCGTACAAAGGTAAATGCAGTACATCCACAGAGTACTGCACAAATCTCTCCAAGCACACGATTAGGAAACATACTATGTAAAGCAGATTTACACTCACCTCTGTTGTTGTGCAAGGGCTGTATTTACCTGCAGGGAAAGAGGAAAGAACCAGTGAGACACACAGCAGATGCAAGCACCAAGCAGCTTCTACACCATCCTCAGTCCTCAGCTCGGCCACTTTTCAGGGCGAAAACTGTCTGAGCTGTGCTGAGTCTGCAAAATGTCAATAAAATGTCAGACTGCAACAGACTTTTACAACCAGCCTGTAAGAAAATTAAAATAGATCTAAGGAAAGGCTGCAGGCTTACATCAGTACAAAAGAGGTCAGAGGTGATAAAGTGGTAAAGTATAGATCTCCTCAAATGTGTGATGACTCAAAATAACATCTCTAAGTCTAAGCTTGACATCTTGGTTTTTTATTTCAGAAACTAGGCCAGTTTTTAAAAAAAGTGCTGTTTCATTTCCAGCCGCTGTAGTACGCTCAGAACCACAATCAGTGATGACAAAACCCCGTGATTGCCTCCCCTCGAGAAACCCCCCCCAGCTTTTACCTCATAAAGAAACAGCCTGTAAACAGACAAACAGCCCTTTTTTTGTACTGTAACTCGCAGTGACGCATCGCCGGGACAGCTGTGACATCACGAAGGCGTCACAAGACTTCTGTAACTTCACCTTTGACAAGAATTGAAAATGGAGCAGTCAAGAGGAACCCATGCGGTGTGCGTCATGGTGATTAGAATTTCCCTGAGGGATAATAGAAGCGTCTCGACATTAGATTCTCAGAAACGGAGCCCAGACAGAGATAATAATGGGCGCCCGGCGTTGCTCCATGTGTGTTCAACACCGCATCGGGATAGATTCGTAAAATATTTCCCAGCCCTGCTGGTTTGACAGCTTTGATGAATAAATATTACTGCAGCATTTGAATGTGACTGGTTGCGGTTCCATTGTGCAGCATGTTATTTCTTTGCTCTGAGACGCTTCAGAAGTTGCCCTCACAGCTTCTCGTGTCTGCCATCACTCTGCTTCCGTCAGGGGTCACATGAGCAAGAATACATCTGAGGGCACTTTGTCTAACAGCTCCGTGTTAATTTTTGTTCTTTAATTTATCGGACATCCTTCAGCAGCTTTGAAAAGTCTTCACTTCAAATTAAACACAAAAAAGAAACATATACAAAGTGAAGCCCCCCCCCCNNNNCCCCCCCCCCCCCCCCCCCCCCCCCTCCCCTGCAGTTGCTTCCACGCTCCTAAAACTATCCCGTTCATACTGAGCATGCAGACCTACGGGCCACAGCATCAGCATCATCTTCATCTCCATCAGCGCAGCTGCGTCTCTCAGAATTGCTCCGGAAACTTGATTACGCGACGCACTCGGTGAATTTATTAACTCAAAATCCATAACACTGACTCCAACGCGGCCCTGCGCTGCGCGTCCAGCGCGTCCCTGGGGCCTCATCCTCTCATCCATTACAGGCGAGGATGGAGGGGCTGGGAAGGTCTGTGTTAAGCGTGTTTTGAGTGTGTTTTCACACACACAACTATTCTGACGCGCACGACTGGATGCGTAAATGCACACGGCGAGCAGAAACTCGTCCTGATCCACATCTGTGATCACATGCTTCCATCAGACCGCTGATCCGATGGGACCAACTTGATGTACGCACGTGCCCAAGGAGAAGGTGAAGTCAGTGAAAACATCTGGAGAACCACGAGACTGGCAGCAGCGGGGGGTCATCACTGGTATTCTATTGTTTACTGGCGATGGGGTCAAGTATGATGAAGCCCCAACACTATGTTACATCCTGGTGCAAATGATGCTCGTGTTTAAATAAATAGGTTTAAATAGGGGTTTAAATAAATACTCTTAAAATAAGGCCGGAGCGCCTTCGGAATCTGTCTTGAACCGCGCCTGAAGACCGTCACAACACCTCAGCTCCGTTCCTGCAAATGGCCTCGATGCCTGCATGGCTTAAGACGCATTCCTTCTTGAATAATGTTTTACCTTCACAGTCCTGCTGTTCCAACCTCACAGAGCCGTCTTTCTGTATCCAAACATCCCCCGGCCCGGAGATCCTCCTCGGAAGCGCCGCCGAGGACGCGCCGGTGGTGGCCGCGGAGGAGCTCCTCCTGCCCCGCTGTTCCTTCGCCAGCGTCCGGCAGCACTGGTAACACACCGCCCAAGCCTGCTCCTCGTTGATGGGCTGACTGTAAAGCCTCAGGATGTCCTCCAACGAGAGGCAGTCCTCCGTGGCTTCGTTGGGTGGATTCATCGTATTGTGGCGCCGCTGCTCATCGCGGTGAGCGGCCGCGGCAGCATCCGTCAGCCCCGCTTGGTCCCCGCGGCGGCGCTCGGCCATCCTTTCATTATCTCAGCGCAGGAGGCCCGATGAAGAGAACAGGTCCAAGGCCGGAGAACCTGGAGGCATGGATGCTTCGCTCTGCTCCCACAGGGGCGGCGGCGGCGGCGGCAGTGGGGCCGATTGCCCGCAAGATTCACGGTTCGACGGCGCTCATAAGACGGTGCTGTGTGGTTATTGCCTTCTTTTCCGTGCGTGAGCGCGTGTGGGTCTCACATCAGCACCGAGCAATCCAGACTCGCTCCTTTATCACATGACTCATGACACACACACACACACACACACACACACACACACACACACACACACACACACACACACAAATAACGAACAGTTCATTTCAATTGCATATTTCAGACGTCACGCTGAAATAATGCATACGTAATATACATCATATGAAAGAATAAGAGATAGATAGATAGATAGATAGATAGATAGATAGATAGATAGATAGATAGATAGATAGATAGATAGATAGATAGATAGATAGATAGATAGATAGATAGATAGAGATTTCCTGAAACAGCCCGTGGGCTCTCCATGTGATCACTATCATCCAGCTGGAGTTGCTGGATTCTGTCTTTACGCTGCCTGAATGTCTCCTCCCTGTTTCCTCGTTCATCTGCACCAACCTGTTATGTACAAGTTTAACAAAACGTAAAAGGCAAAGATGCATTTTTACATTATTTGTCCATCAATCATATTTACTGAATCAATGGATTACACAATACTTAGCTCTCTTTTGACAGCAAATATACACAACATGAGACTACACACACTCATATATAACATTTTTCTTGCACGGCATATGCAATCATAAATCTCTGAAACACAAATCTGGTTGCTATGGGTAGAGGGCCCATATGAGAACAGAAACACGGTCACAGGAGAAGCAATAGTGGATACACACCAGAACTTATGGAATGATACAGTGAATGTACAAGTCTCTGGCATGATTCATTTATCCCAAGCCGTCTGTTGCTCCCAAAGGAAACAATAACAATAAAACTGTAAACAAGGACGATCATTTGTACTCCCTTAGTTGTAAAAGTGGTATACAGCAAGCATTTTCACCACAAGCAATGAACATGCAGCGCTGTCGGAAAGAGACAGAGAAAGAAATCGGTGACAAGAGGAAGCTTGTACCAGGAAAACTCCACTGATTCATCACGCAGGTAAAACACAGAATAAATTAAACTTTCAAGTCCAACAAGTTGCATTCGATTTTGTAGTAGACATAGGGGTAATATTCCTGCTGGCTCAGGTTCAGGCCTGGGATGTCCATTGCAGACTGTAAAAGAAAAAATATCTTCTGTTCAGTAACTGCCCTAGACTCTCTTTTTGAGACTAATGTCACACCCTAAAACGTTATTTGTTGTTAGGTCTCAGACAAATTGCAAGGTATGAGCTAGTATTACCAAATTAACCACAATGAAATTAAAGCAATATAATCTCGTGTTCGTGCAGTTGCTGGATATGACCACAAGAGGGAGCCAAAAGAGCGGAAAACATACTTAGAATGACCGTGAAGACAAAAAGTGGTATAAAATATTGATATTAAATAAAAGAAGAATAATCTGCTGTAAAATGTTTAGTCAATACTCCAGAAAATGATGAGAGTACTTACATCAATAATGGCTGCTGCGCTGCTGTCCAGATGTTTGTACAGGTCGTTCAGCACCTCCCTCAGCCTCTTCATGGTCTTCTTGTTCGGTTGCAGGAGCATGGCCTGGAAGTTCACTGGCAGCCCATATCTGAAGGAGAACAGATAACAGTCTTTCAAAAAGCTGCAAGTGAGTGAGCTTATGTGTGGTTACAGGAAACAGCCAAGTGATCTGGAGACTGCACCTTAAAACAGATTCCACAAACACCCGCAGGGCTTTGATATGGATCCAGGCAATGAAGGCTTCACTAAAGTTCACTTTGAGCCATCGAACAAGTGGACCCTGCAAAAATAAGTACAATGACATTAAATTATCTTAAATTAGCTTTCAAGGACACAACACAAAAAAAGCAGAACTACATATTCTAACAGAAAAAACTAAATGTGCTCAAATGAGTCGCTGTGCAGTTCTCAGCTTTGGCCACAGGAGGGCAATAAACAGTCACTTTTGTAAATCAGAATTCGTGCCTCTGCTACTAATGGATTTGTTCCTTGTTTATGCAACACTCCTGATGGCATTCATCATGTTTGTTTGTCATTCAGCCTCCTGTCACCTAAATACTTACAAACTGTTTCTTTTTGTCCGTAGAGAGCCGGGTCATCTCCTCTTTGTCAGCCTTCATCTCCTCTTCATTATACTGGAAGTCTCTCACTATAAACCTAAAACCACAAAGACAGAAATCAGACTTCTGAAGCACAAAGCAGCTCTGTCTGGCTTGTATATTTAGCTGCACTTTTTCCTTTTTTTTAAAACCTAGCATGTGATAGCTCAGGGAAACATTTCTTACTTGTTTTCTCTGGCTTTATGCTTGAAGTCATCAACAGCTTTCATGAACAGAGTAACGCTGTAAAGTCCACTGTCACTGTCCTCGAACAGCAGACTGCAAGAGATAAGGCCAACTCTAGAGACAAAGGTGTAATGTTTCATCAACGTTTCAATGAGGACATCACTTACTCTGAGGATCGAGGCACCACCATCTCAGCCAACGTCTCGTATGTCTTCCGCCACTCATTGTACGCCGTTCTGCAAGAACAGACGATGAAATCGGAAACGACATCGCTGAGAAAATACCTGAGTTAAAGTCTCTGAGTGCTGTATTGGAAAGTTCTGGCAATATTAAGGAAAGGGTAAGAAAATATTAACCATATGCATAAATGATATGTTAATAATCTTTACTTAGCTGGAAAGCTAAAGCAAATGGGACTAAAATCTCATGATAATAATACTCACTTTGGTACAACCACTAGCAGAGTTACAAGGTACTCCGAGTTAAGCACAAAGTGTTCTTTTTTGACTATGTCGGCCAGACTCCTGGTCAGCAGGCTCCCCCTAGTGGCAAAAACAGTACTTCAGTAACTGAACGGCAGGGTGAGGCTTTTGTGATTAAATAGACTTCTCCTATTCTTACTTTTCCTCTGACCATCAAATACTCACTTTAGCAAAACAGTATTATCACGCATAGGCTGATGTGGAGACATTTTTGAAGAGACTGCTCTGTAAAAAGATTACTAATAAATCATGATGAGTTAGAAATTTACTTACGCATTCTTCCTTTCCAAGTTTTGCAGGTTTCCCTTCAGGTTGTTATAAGCTGATGCTCTAGTCTTTAAGTCATTGTCAATCTGGGTAACTTGCTGTAAATGATGGGAAAATAGACACTATCACAATTCTATGTACATAAAGATATGGAAGACTTTGAATAAAGGTTTTATTAATACTTTTTGTCAGTACCTTTGAAATGATTTCTGAGATGTTCTTCAGTGACTGTTTAATGGGATATTTTGCCATGTCCCACTGAAATCTTGTAATGTAGGTCACAAGATCGACTGGAAAAATAGAAACACAACATTGGATATCAAATGATACAATAATAATCTTATTATTCTGTCAGCATCTAACTACAAAGAAATATCCTGAGGTATGTGTCTACCTTGAGTGATTTGTCTTTGGAATTTTGGGTGCAAAGCAGTATCAAATATTTCGATAAAGTTTATGATAAATATGGTAGTTGTAGCCGATAGCACTGATATTAAAAGACTACATATTTACAGCTTTTCTGGTACTAAATTTGGACTAGGGATATCACTCTACCTCCATTGGCCAGAAGGTTCTCCGCGACTTTATCTCGACTGTCCTCCAGCACATCAGCCATGTACTGGGCCACCTTTTTCACCACACTGTGAATACATCCAACATATCATGCTGAACAGAAAACATCAAATACTTTCTCAAATACTTGTAAAAGTTATTTCTAACATGGCAATGCTCGGGAGGACTAATAAAACCAGAGAAAGATTCTATTGTAAAAAAACATATTAAATTATTGTCTCTATAATGACTTTATAGTTTTAATATTTTTATATGCTATAGCTGCATGGACAAATCTAAAGAAGGAACTAGACAAATTATCACAAACACATGAAACTATGTTGCAAGTCCAATGTTTCACAGTCTCACACTATCTACACAGGAAGCAAAACAGAGGAGTTTGTAATGGGTGGGTGTGAATTTTAAATGTCAATATTACCAGAAGACTAAACAGAAAACATGTGGGCTGTGCATAAGTCCTGGAGTATTAATAGGATTAAGAAATAAGCTACCGCTGTGTCATCCAACTGTCAGGGTTGGAGTGTGAGGCCTGCTAGACTCGAGCTCATGTGAAATTCCTCACTGTTAGAAAGTAAGATAGAGCTCTGGGGCAGCTAAACGGACCACATCAGTGGGCCAGAAGTAATACACAGGTTAGAAGAAATATTTTTTATTGACTATAATCACTAGGTACAGTAGCATACCTTTCAACAAAGGAGTCTAATTTCGCCAGTTCATCTGACAGCCCCACCAAGACGTCCAGTGTCCCAACCTGCGTCAGAAAGAAAAGAGTAAAACGTCAGCGTAATGCATCGTTTGAGTTGCTGGCTCAGAGATCTGGGTGTTTTCGGTTGTGTCAGCAGGTTTGTGTTTGAACAGTGATGTCTGGGGTTCAGTCTGCCTACAGTGACATGCAGAGCGCCCTATGTGCTTAGAATGGCGCCTCTTTGTCCAAAGGCATTCATGCAATGCTAACAGTTCCAGGAGAGCATTACAGCCCCATGGGGGCAAGGTCAGTGGGGTTACTTCACCTTCAGCACCAAGAGAAGCTAAACTGCTTCTATCGAAAACTTCCCAATACCGATACTTTAACATGCAAGCAATGGATTCATGTACAGGCTCTGCCCCATATCCACAATCCGCTAACTCTTGACAGTGGTTATATTAGGTAAGTGCTTTTCATAAGCTTACTTTGCATGCATAACTACCATACAAGTTTAATTTAAATTTTGCAAGAGAAGAATTTACATCAAATATATTGTGCTTGTTGATAAAAACCAGGGCACAGCTTCTCATGTGGGAAAATCTACCTGAGCCAGGCAGTTAAGTTAATTTAACTGTGCTAACCTTAAGGTCTGGGATGCTGAACTTATGGTTGGTTGAGAGGTTGTTTGTTCGTGTGGTGGCTGTCGTCATCTTGTCCCATGTCTGCTGGCATGTCTTCTCTCCCGGTGCGGAGATCAACCAAAACTCAGTCATGGTTCCACCGGTGCTGCTAAAGGACGCTGAAAGGAGAATTGCTTTAAAATACAGGAGGTAGAAAACACCGGCACCTTTCTTAACACGGATTACATTATAAGGAGGGACTCATGATTTAGTAAAAGTTTATAATTCTTGGCTGAAAACGGCCAATTTCTTATATTGAAGAAACGTCGCAAAATAATGAAATCATACAGGGACACGTTCACTGCTCTAGTCCACTCCATATGATGCTGATCAATATGATTATTTTCCCCCTAAAACACCGAGTTCTTCACTGATAAATACTGAATACCATAACATGACGATAAATTAGAATATTACAGATACAAGCAGACAAAACAGTATGAGGTCAGAGGAATGTAGCTAGAGCGAATTAGCTAGCAGTCCACGTTAGCTACTTAGCCTCGCTAACAACATCAGTGCCAACAACATTAACACAAGGACAACGTGTTTTGTATTGAACCTTCACTCACCTCTGAATACCAAAATACTACGTTGTCCGTAAAAAGAATGCAGCACTGTCCTTTCTAAGGCTTGTTATTTTTCATAGTTGCTAATCAATACAGTAAACGAGGAATCATGACGGCAGCATCAGAGTCAGCTGACCTGCAGTAACCGGAAGGCCTCCCACACACTTTACTGACTGTTGAAACAACAGTGACTACATCTGGTGAACAGCGGTACTGCAGAGAGGACTAATGTGAAGTTATGTGATCATGAATCCAAAAAGTTTAATAATCACGCTCAAGCACCGGTTGGAATGATCTTTATTTGCAAAGGTAGAAGGCCTCATAAACACACTCTAGACAAGTGTCAGTGGAAATAGAAATTCAAGTGCATTTTTCCCTAATGAGAAATCTTGGATGCTAATTCAGAAACATTTAAGGCTTCAGAGCAACTAAATTTAAAAACGACAGGGTCAGATTTCCTGACATTGGGTGTCTCCTGGACAGAATCTTTGGAAAACGCCCCCAAAGGGACGTGTTTATAGTTTGGTGGGTCTGGGGTTCATTGTTTGGGACACAATGCTCGGTCTGCCTGGAGCCGACCCTCGACATCAAATAGCAGGGTGAGCTTGCCCATGGCTGGCTAAAGGCCAATCTGCTGGGAAATTATCAGGACACGCACACAGAATACAATCAGTCTACAGAACACGGACAATCGCAGACAGTGTGGTTCACCCTATTTTCACTGAAAGAATTAATAAAGAACACTGAATAGACATTGCATGCTTAATGTCCCACTAACCTGGTGCTTACCTGGCACAGGTTTGTTGCTGGTTCACCAGTGCTTTACACTAATGTCATTGTCTTGGAGATACTTTAGATTTTTAGGAGACCAAACTGCTAAAATTCACAATAAATTCCCATCCTTTATCCATTTTTGATTATTGATAGACAATTGCAGGTAGTCATAAAATCATTAGTGGCATGGTTGCCATCAAATCCATCAAGGCATCGTTAAAGTTGGTTTTTTATTATTTATTTATTTTTGCTTATCTGAGACCAGTTTATGGTCCCAAATTGGATGAAAATGTGGCCAACATTTATCCCAGAATAGTTCCCTGCTTGGCAAAACACGTATCACACCGCAGACATGATTTACCCACAAATGATCCCACCTCAGTGACGACCGACAGAGTTATGGTTTTGCTGATTTGACTTCTTTTGTCATTTATCTCGGGTGAAGGGAAGCAATATTGTTCTTGCTTGACCAGTATGATATTTCTTGCTGTACCTCTTCACCACTTTGAGAGCTGGCTATTGTGAGCAAAGACATGTTGGGCCCCTGCAGTGATAAAGTGCTTTCCTTTAAAAAAAAAATCCAGACGCTTTACAATTAATGATGGGTGTGTTTTTAAGAAGATAGCAACAAATTTGTCAAATATCTCTTTGACAACTACAACAATAGAGAACGGCCAGCAACTATTTACTTCCATAAGCAACACTCAAGTGTCCTTCAAAAAAGTTTAGATACTTTCACTTTACAAAAATAAACAGATGCGTTTCGACTTTCGTCTTCGTCGGTGTGTAAAAGTCACTGTAAATAGTCACGAATTGTTGAAATTGTCAGCAGGTGTGATAGCAACTAAGCCGTCATAAATCAAAGCAGTCAAACTGCAAAATAAACAATAAAAAAACAAATTAAAGAAAATAGAACTTTCATGAAAATAGAGACAAAGGTCCACCACTGAGGCAATAATAAAAATATAAAAGAGGGAACCTAATCACATCCTTAATCAATGTAGGATGCCTCTTAGCTTAACATTTTCAAAAACAAAAAAGCGAATAATATCATGTGAAGCAGACAGACAAAGCTTTGTTATTAAAAAAAAAAAAAAAACAGCTTAGAAACTATTTTTCATTCAGTCCTCGCAGATATTTCGTTTGTAGGGTGTGAAACCAAAACGGAACATCCGTGAGGACTGAGGAACTGTTGCTGTTTTTTGTAAATAGTATCTCTTAAATAACAAATGGAGCTGTGTCTCTGTTTCACATGATACTATTTGCTGCTTGTTGGGGTTTTTTGTTTGTTTTTGAAAATGTCAAGCTAGGAGCTATCCTACATTGATTAAATCATGTGGTTAGGTTCACGCCTTGAGGCCTTTATATTTCTATTATTGCCTTTGTTTCTATTTTATTGAGTCTTCTATTTTCTTTAATTATTATTTTTTTGTTAATTTTGCATTTTGTGCCTTGATTTATGATGGCTTAATTGCTACCTCACCTGCTGACAATTTGTACACCTACGTTCGTGACTATTTAAGGGGCGCCATCCTATGGACTTTGACACACACTGAGGAAGACTAAAGTCGAAGTGCGTCTGTGTTTATTTTTAAAAGTGAAAGAAAATACATTTTTTTTGAAGGACACTTGAATGTTGCTGGCTATTCTTCATTGTTTCAGTTTCTCCTGGGTCTTGCACCTGGTTATTAGTTTGTTGAAGTTAGAGAGCGCTCATTTTTTTCATTTGAACTTTGACAACTACACAAGGAGCGTTTACTGACATTAAACCATCATCTGGCCCTCTGCTATTTCTGTTTCTCTCTCTAACTGGAGATTTTGGGGGGCATTTTGGGTTAATAGTGTGGAGACTTTCTAAACCTGTGTGTTGATGTAATCTATTTGCAATGTTTGCAAATTAGAATTCCTGCTGCACAATGCACCCGCTGGTGTATTTGCCGTCGCAGTGGGTGGTACGCATGTCTCGCTGTCGCATACCGAGTGGCCGTGGTGGCTATTCTGATCCAAACAATGGAAATCAAACATTGTGCGTTACTGGAAGCCACTTTAGATGCTATGTGTGATTAGACTAACATATACATAGTCTCATTTACTGTTGGAGAAAACACACAAAACACGGAACAGCTTTTGTGTTGCAGCACAAGGAAAAAACGTTACCTCTGCTGCTTTCACAATGGACTAAAAGCAATTGTTTTATTAGTGCAACAAGCATTTAAAATGTTTATTTTTCCCTAATGGGTATTTAAAGTTCACCTCACACTCAAAAATGGGCATTTGCCACTGTTTTAGGAGGGCCCCATGAGTTATTTGACTTTTAAAGATTATATTTGTGGTGAATACGTTCAAGTCACTCCATCTAAGTCCACCTCAACCTTAGACCTAATGCTGGAAACACATATTTACATGAAAATGTGATTTATTAATAATCCTCATGCAGCTCTGTGGTGCCCATGACTGGAATAATGCGAAACAATCACTTGACCTCATATTTTGGCCATAATGTTTACATTAAAACATTTCTTGGTTTCAACTGTTGTACTTTTCAAATGTGGACTAATATTTTAAACCCCATATGAAATTTGTATTTGAATTAAAAAAATTTATGCCCAGACATGTGATTATTGAGGCCATCCTGACATCATTATTTAACAATGTCTGCCCAGAGAAAACAGCCCCTTCTGTACAGTAGCAGAGATATTCTTAGGCACCCTCCTATTTCACTCATAAGGAGGGAGACATGCAAATTTATCTCCTTTTGGAGAGGAAAAAAAAGGACATGGCTGGAGAGCGAATTTCCAGAGAGGTCCATGACTTCTCAGAGCCACATCAACAAACAGCTTAGGAACAAAAAGAAATATCTATTTTAGGTTTAAGGTTGATTTGGGCGACTGAGTCAACGGGAAATTCTGCAAGGAGAACTGGGCAACCCTGTGTGTTTTTTGCTGAGCAGCAATAGGCACTATGGAGACGTAACACAGGTATTTCTTATCAAATTTGACTATGATGATATTATATGCAACGTTGTTATCTTCTTTTTCTTTTTTGTTATTAATATTATTGTGGTAAGCATTCTAGTGTTAAATATATTCTGAAATAAACCTGGGCCCCGAGTTTACAGATGACGTCACGCTATAATTTAATTTAAAATAGAATTCAAACATTACGTGTCTAGTATACAATATTACAAATTGAAACCATTGATCTATGCAGCAACCATGCAGAGCAATGGCAGTCATAATTCATTTTAATTTTGAAAATGTGATGAAGATATGGTAGAGGGCCAGCACTTCATAAGGCCGTTTGAGTGTCAATAAATACAGCAAAATACATTTACTACACTTCAACAAACAAGTTCAGTTGTATTGTAATGCCTGCCCCTGAAGAAATATACTTTTGCAACCTAAGTAGAATTCAGAGAATGACAATTTCTTCGAAAAGGGGATGAGATACCCTGAAATAAGAGCAGCTAGCAGACAATGACAAACTGTACATGCTTAGAAAATGGGTTGTAAGGCACTTTGAGTACTCAGCAAGTCCAAAGCATTAAGAGTCAAATTATCACAAAAGCCTTAGAACTGTCATTTACAGCATGAATTTCACAAATGATAAAAGGATAAAAGGACAAAATCGTTCAAGACTGATCCATTTAACATGACAAAATAATTGAAAGGTCATCCGAAATACAAACTTTGATCATTAAAGGACAACATGAAAAACGTAAGAAGTTCAATGGACGACATAATTCAAGTTTATCAATTACACAAAAACAGGAGTCGATGAATTTGTTTTGTTGTGTAACCGGATGCGACGGTGTTAATGTTCCTGTTTTGATTATTTATTACCTCCGTTTGGACGTAACAGATGATCCGTAGAAGCTAATGGTGGAGACTTCTAACGATCCTGCTCGATTTAATCCACCCTGTCAATGGCCTTTATTATTTCCTCTTATAGTAGCCACATCACTATTTAAAAATTCCGCCTAAAAAGAAAAAGCGTTCTATCCCCACCTTTGGGCTTTCAGCAGACGTGAGTACTGAAGGCTAACCTCGCGTTTAGCATGCTACTTAGCATGTGGCGGCCTCGGTTTCTTTTAAGTTTAAAGTTTCATTACTATATACAAATTAAATCGCAGCAGAGTTGAGATTCGTTACCATAATTATTACAATTAAATAAAATGAATAACGAAGTAAATTTAGAAATGACACTTCTTGTTGCTAGGCTAACATGCTATCGTCGACGCCAAACTAAGGGTTAACGATGCAAAACATAACAGCTAACGCAAAATTAGAAACGCTAATTGTTCGAAATTGTAACACGTGTCTTGTTTATTATTTCAATAATAATGCTATAGAATGGTCTTGAAGCGATTGGATTTTGTGTAAATAAACCATCTAGTCATTTAAGACACTGCGTCAGTACATTTAACCCATTCGTTGATCTTTAAATGAAAGTACAGAATACGTAATTGTGAAATGGCCAATTTGCTACACACACTGTAAACGGTAGCATCCGGCTGTTGCCTTCCCAAAACCCCATAGCTTTGTTTACTACGCTGCTGGTAGTAGTAGTAGAAAACAGTTGCCCTCTTTTTTGCCAGCATTTGTTTCCATCCCTAAATCTTTTTTTGTTGTTGTTGTTGTTGTTAAATTTTGCAGGTGTGTAATAATTATCCTGAAGATCTAGGGGCAGCTCTATACAGAGAGCCATTCGACTTCAACGCCGAGCCACCTTGGGATCCTAGCTGATAGTGGACGGGTTCACCTCAGGACTCATCCATGTGAGCAAAACGACAAAAAAGAACAAGTTTTCATATTGTCGTTAATGTTGGAATATTAAAAGGATGAGCACATGCTCTGATGACCTACACTTAATTTTAGATAGGGCTTTTCAGATCTATTTTTAGTGTCTACTATTTTAAAACATCTCAGCTGTTTCGCTCTTAGCCCATTTATGTTGTCCTGCAAATAGACTTGCTTGTCAGTTATATAATGTTTTTTTTAAAAATACAGAACCACTGATTTACCCAGTATTTTCTGTGAATGATTCATTAACTGTAGCTAATATTCTCTTAGAATATGTGCTGAAAACCTTAACCTGTGTGGATAAGAGACAGTAGAAGTAAGTAGAAAGGACAGCAGTCTTATAACCCTGTGGACAAACAGCCCCCCCACTGTTATCTGTTGTCACAGATGTCAGCAGCTCAGCATTTTCTAACCTGCAGCCACAGTCGTGTTACATCTGGTTGAGTCTAGACTGCGCTGTCTGATGTTTTGTCTAAATCAGGAGTAAAGTTGTGACACCAGTGCCGCCAGTATTGTAACTTGTTTATAAAGAACCTCTACGGGTGAACAGCTCGGGGATTCCAGCTGATTGTTGAGGGTAATTGATGGTAAAGTAAATGAACTCTGTGCCCCAGACTCTGTGTTTTGACAGCAGCTTTTCAGAAGAATAGGTCTGTTCTGCAGCGCCGTGCTCTAATGTAGCGGCTGTGATTGGTTCACATGACTTCTTTGATTGTGGATCTCATCGGCCAGGTTTAAGTTCCAGAGGCTGAATACAACTATAAAAGAGTCAGACTACATTTCTTTTCATTATCCAGGCATGTTGACCCCTTTGCCTTTCTCTCATTGGTTCTCTCAACTGTTTTTCTCTCATCTTGTGTTCAGTTTCTTGCGTGAGCCTAGGACCCCAGGGGCTCGAGGAGTGAATAAGATCACTTTAGCCACATTCTTTATGCCTGCTGGATTAGAAGAAAACGGATGAGAGGATGAAAGAAATTACTGATGAATTACAGCTTTCTGTCGGCCTCTTGGAGGGAAACACCACCCTCCGTGAAGTGATTGACAATCACATTTATGAGCAAACTCTGGTAAGATGCCTACAAACCTGTTTCAGCTTTGAAAAGTGTCTGAAATTGCTTTAACCAGATTTTTCTCCCCTTTCTGTCAGGCTGAGAAGAACGCGTTCTTCGTAGCGGACCTCGGAGTTGTAATGAGGCAGCACGTTCGCTGGCGAACACACATGGCCCGAATCAGACCGTATTATTCTGTCAGGTGCAACAGCAGTCCCACTGTAATTGACGTTCTTGCTGCTCTTGGCACTGGATTCATTTGCACTAATAAGGTATTTTCTTGTGCATATTTGTGCTTGTTGGTTCAATTGTTTTTGAAACATAGGCAGAGGCGCCACCTAGTGGTCAGTAAAACTCAATGCCACATTTTGTAACCTTGAATCTCTTAAAACCCATTTCAGCGGCTATAAAAAGGTGCAGAGTGCCACCTTTTTTTTAAAGTAACTAATCCTCTCCTGTCTTGTCTCTGTTTCAGGCTGAGCTGGAGCTGGTACAGAGCCGAGGTGTTCCCTCAGAAGACATCATTTTCAGTGGTGTTTCCAAACAACTATCCCAGATAAAGTATGCTGCTAAGAATGGCGTCGACCTCCTGGTGTGTGATAACGAAGTGGAGCTGTGCAAGATTTCCCGCTGCCACCCCAACGCCAAGTATGTGCTGATAGTGATCCACACTCTGGTGCTCATGTGACTTGAAGGCTACAGTTTTATCACACTTAATCTGTCTCTCTCTTAACCTGCGAACCTGTTTTTCTGCATTCAGGCTGCTGCTACAGGTTGCTACAGAAGCAATTTGCCGGGACAATGACATGGCAATGACCTTTGGCTGCTCCCTCAAGGACTGCAGGCATCTCCTGGAGAGGGCCAAGGAGCTGGGTGTGCAGGTGGTTGGAGTCAGGTGAGTCCTGGGAAAAGATGCATCGAACATCAGAACTGCTGGGAAGGTCTGTCTCAATGGAGGACCGCATCGGGTGATCAGTTCAGCAAAATAAGAGTCCAGTCATGACTAACGCTGCCCCTCTTGCACAGGTTCCACATCCCCAGCTCCTGTGAGGACAGCCAGGTGTATGTTCATGCCGTGTCTGATGCTCGCTGTGTCTTTGATATGGGAGTAAGTGATGACTTTATGAAATCCAGCACTTTCGCTTGTTGTTTTGTGTGTTTTGACTCCACACGTCCATATTTTATTTGTTTCAGGAGGAATTTGGTTTCAGCATGAAAATCCTGGACATCGGTGGTGGTTTTAATGGCTGTGAGACTCAGCTGGAACTGGTCAGTACCTTAATCTCTGTTCAATCTTCAGAGAACTGGATCACTCTGAACTTAATAACATTCTCTGAAGCACTGATATTGCAAACATTTAAAACTGTAGTGATATTATTCAAACTAATATAATAGTGATTCCTTTCATGGGATTTGGACAGGACCGGTTATGTTTTCTGTCTTTTCCAGGTCAATAACACAGTCATGTCTATGGTGGACCTTTACTTCCCTCCTTCCTCTGGGGTTTGCATTATTGCTGAGCCTGGCAGCTTCTTCGTGTCCTCTGCTTTCACTCTTGCTGTGAATGTCATCTCCAAAGAGATGGTGGCGCGCGACTCCCTGGATCAGGCACACGGTAAATCGCCCTCCGCTGCATTCAGCTCCAAAATAAAAACATTGCATTAGTGCAAATCCAACTTATTTTGATCTGTTTTGGGCCTGCGAGTAGATGAGCCATCTCCCAACGACGAGCCAGCGTTTCAGTACTACATGAAAGAGGGAGTTTATGGATCTTTTGCCAGTAAACTTTGTGAAGCCCAGATCTTTGCCCCATCTGTTCACAAGGTGAGTCACCATAGCAACGCTAAATTCTGAATCTGTCTTAACAGGAAATGGACAGACTTCTGTAGTGATTCAGGTTTTGTGTCTCACTTGGTTGTCTCCTGTCTGTGTTTGCAGAACACGTGCCTGGATGCTGCAGTGTTCAGCAGCAGCCTGTGGGGTCCCTCCGGGGATGACATGGACCAGGTAGTCGAGCACTGCTTGCTGCCCGAGCTCAACGTTGGAGACTGGCTCATATTCAGCCAGGCAGGGGCCTACAGCCTGGGTCAGCCACGCTGCAGCACCGATGCCCCGGCGCCACACGTATACTATGTCGTATCCTCTTCTGATTGGTAAGGAGGCCTGAGTTCTTGTGTTTTATGATTTGTTGCCCGGTTGTTAATACTTCAGTCTTCCTCCAGGTTTGAGATGCAGGAGACCGGCATCACTTACGAGGGGATACTGAAAAACATCACCCTGGTTCCATATTTCCTGGATTCCTGCAAAACGGAGGCGGCGCTCTCTGTCCCAGCTTAGCTGTCAGACTCTTCCCTGCTGCTTTCTGCTGCTAGCTTCCTCTGGCCGGCATCCCTCCAGGCTGCTCTGAACCCAAGTTCAGCTTGAAGTTGTCAGGAACAGACCAAGTTCATCTCATTGCCCCCAATGTGAAGTGTGATAAAGGAATTGGAACATGTTTGTATACAACAAACAGGAGGAGTTTGTCTTGAAGTACATTTTCATGCATATTCATTCATATAATGTGATTATATTTGACAGATGTATTATCTATAGCTGTTGGCGTTACCAGTCTCATAAAATAAGATGTCTGTGTGTGAAAAAAATGGCAGTTTTGGTTTTGTTTTTTTTACATTCTAAGATGAGGTGTTTTTGCTGTCAAGTGTATTTATGGTTTTAATTTGGCTGTATAGTTTTATGTGATTTTTTTTTTTTTTTTTTTAATTGACATTGCCTTCATTGTCCTGGTCAGTGTTTTAAAATCAGCATTGGGAGGCATGTACCCTCCAGTTTGATGCAGTGAAAAAAGTGATTGTGCACACAATAGCCACATAAATGTTGGCCACGGTGATCGGAAAATTCAATTCAATGTTTCAGCAGGTGAAGCAGGTCGGTTACAGCATGTGCTACAGTTGAAACAGGAAGTATTGATGGTTAATTCATCAGCTGATGTGGAACAAGGTTTTAAACATGAA